>KZ505658.1:453412-553365 GCA_002844005.1 Limosa lapponica baueri
GATTCTGTGATTCTGTGATTCTGTGATAGTGTGTATGGTACTTATTTTAGCACATTCAATTTCCTGCAAGCCCTCTTTCTTGTGGGTTCTATTCCACTCATCTCCCCACTACCTTTAACACCTCTCCAAATATTTTACCACATGCCCCTTTCTTGCTTCCCTTTTGCTTCTCCAAGTTGTTTCTGCTCTGCTGTCGCGTATCTCCCCATGTTATCCCAGTTTGCCTCTCAGCTGCAGGAGTTCTGTCTGTGAGCAGAAGCATCCCCTGCTCCAGTTTGTTGTTTCTGCTTCACCTGCACCATGTACCTCTGCCTCTTCTTGGCTCCCTTCAGCAGGATGGCACTGTCTCTTCAGTGCCTGCCTTCTGCAAGCTGGAGTGATCATTAAGTATGTAAAATCAGCAGGTGCCATGAAGCCCAGGTATGTCTCGTGCTATTTTTCTTTCCTCTGAAAAAGCAGGGGGAAACAAAAGATGTGTTTCCAGATAAGGTTTGAAAAGAGATAGGAAGTCAATGAGGCATTCAGTGTGTCTGAGGTCCCCATTGAGGTCTGGAAATCACCTGAGGTTCTTGTTCTGTTTTTTCCCTCCTGCTTTTTTCTTCTACCTCCTGCTTTGTCATCAGAGACTTTCCACAAGAGCATTCAAACTGTAGTAGCAGCAGCCGTAGGAGAGGAAAACTCAGAGGCTGTGCCTAAGAAAAAAAGAAAAGAAGGTGGAGGGAGGAGGAGTTGTAAGAAGATGTGAAAAGATGTGTAAGGGAGGAAAAATAAAAGAGCTTTTTAAAAACTGTCATGAACATTAATTTGAAGGGCAGAAAGAAAAAAACACAATACTTTAATCTCAGAGCAATCAAAATGAGGAACACCACCATGGACATACGAATGGTCCAAATGAAAGTTCAAAGAATTTCAAGAAAGACGAACCAGACAAACCTCTGCAATTTATCTCCAGCAGCAGAAGCCAGGAAAATTCTCCATTCCACAGCTATGTGTTTCTTGGCTCCCAACATTCAATAAACTTTCCGTTTCAAGAATTTTCTCCATCCTCCTCTGCCTCTCTCTCTTTGTGGCTTGTATTATCAGCTGCCGAAGTACAATATATATTGTAGTACTCCATTAAGTGCGGTTGACAGCTTCCCATTTTCATAGAGCTTCTGTCCCACCTCTCAGAAGTTCTGGATAAATCACTGGCACAGCCAGATAACTATATTAAAATGAAGAATGCAGGAATTTGTTAAACCCTAATGGGAAAACAAAATCAGGAGAAAGGGTAGAATAAGAAGTATGATGAGACAGAGAATCACGCAGCAAACATCATGAAGCCCAGGGCAGAATTAGGGGGAACAGATTTTGTTGCATAGGGCTTTATGAATTACTCACTATATTTGTGTTTTATTCATTTATGGATTAAAATTGATTTATCCCACTGCTTCGTGGGATAAATTTCATACAGCCTTATTATTGTTTCTTGTACATGATTCTTCTATTAAGTCCCATGACATTGTAATGTAACAGGAAGAAAAAAACCCTATGTCTCTGCCTCATGCCAAAATACTGCTTAGCTTCGAAAGTCTCTTTTCTGTCCTATGCAGCCATATCGCAGCAAGGAAATTCCTGACTGTTTCCAGTTCTCCTCTCACCATCCTTGAGTCAGCAAGGGGTTTGTGCTGCCACCACAGAGGGCTGGTGCTGCTGTAAAAGGCTGTGGTTGTGTTGGACATCCCGAGCATGGTTTGGTGCTTCTGTTTTGAGGAGGAGGGTAGGGCGGGATGGATCGCCTGCCTGTGACCTCTCGAGTCTCTTTTGTGCAGTTTGTAGGGAAAGTAAAGCTTCACACATACTGGAAACGTCATCCTTTTGATTTGATTGGTTTTTGTGCATGTGATTAATGGTTAATTGCAAGGGAGAACTGGTTCTGGCAAGGAAGGAGCCAGAATAGTTTGTGTTTGTTTCCACATGGTCATGCTCAGACTCCCCCACACTGGAAAAAAATCCGCGTCCTTTCTTGTTTCTTCCAGGGGAAGTCCGAAACCAGTCCTTGAAGATGACCTTAGCACTGCAAACAAGTAATTCGTTGTTGTAGCGTGGAGCTGGTGACACAGAGTCCTTTTTCTATCAGTATAAATGCATTTTTTTCCTTGAGCTGTAGTACCCTTATTATTTCAGGGAAAGCCAGCAAATTAAAGCCATTCTAACTCCCTGGGTTTTCCTTCCCAAGCTCCAGGCTCTCTCTCGCTTTCTGCTGGTCTCTTGAAAAAAAGAAAAAAAAATTTTCCCAAATTGCAGAAGGGGTGAAATAGCCCAGGGCTTGCACGGAGCTGGTGAGCGTTCATGAGGCAGTCCCTGCTTTCTGCTGGGCTTCTCTGGCCACCTTGCACAGTGGTTGCTGCAGGGAGCCATCCCCCCTCGAAACTCAGGCAGCTCATACACTACGGTGGGTATTTACACTTAGGATCAAATTAGATTTGGCCATTTGCAGGATCAGCGACGGTAAAAATGTCTGTAAGCAACTTTGGGAGTGTCTGGAGGGGCCTGTGGCCCTGTGCCAGCTGCAGACTGATGGAGCTGGATGTTGGTCCATAGAGCATCACTGGGCTTAGTGCTCAATGAGGTTGGAAAAAATAAATAAAAACCTAAATTTTTGTTAGTTAGGAGACCTCACGGCTTTAGCAAAACCACAAAGCGGGTCAAAGAGGGGATTCTGTGGGTTCAGATTCCTGCCGAGTCAGCTGCTTGCTATTAAAGACGTCAGTCGTCTGCTTTTCTTGCAGATCAACTACATCTTTGTAACACTGAGAAAGCGAGGCCTCATTAAAATGAGCTC
Source organism: Limosa lapponica baueri (assembly GCA_002844005.1). Taxonomy (NCBI): domain Eukaryota; kingdom Metazoa; phylum Chordata; class Aves; order Charadriiformes; family Scolopacidae; genus Limosa; species Limosa lapponica. The sequence continues at coordinate 456,237 of KZ505658.1, forward strand.
TTCATTTCTACTGAGAGAACACAAAAAAAGATGTAGGGATGAATGTAGAAGCCCAAACTGAAAGGGAGGTGTGGTCTAGGAGGGCAGGAACACAGGTCTGCTTTGGCAGCGTTTCTCATCCCTGTCTGTGCTCCTGCCTGCATCAGCGAGGCTGTATGATGTATATGCAGCCCTCATATTTAAGGTGATAATACAAACACTTGTCTTTATAATAAAAACTCCAATAATAAAAATTAGGATTTGAAGAGACCTTTCAGACATAAGCCACCTGTGTCTCAGAGTGGTTTGTACTCCGTAATTGCTGGTAGCTAATGCAGTGGAATGAGGTCTTTCCACAGCAGCTATTTTTATTGACTATTTTTAAAGCTACTTCGCACTGTAAACTCTTGAAGATGCTTTCACTTAGGAGAATTTTTGTTTTGATTTCTAAGATCAGCAAAAAACCCACCCTTGGACTATGGCAGAGTCCACGGCATATCAGAATTTCAAAATCAAAACACTGCTAGGTCTGGCAGGGAATAAACCAGGGAATTCATTAGAGTTCAGCTTTGTATAGCACAGCTCTGCCTCTAAGAGCACATATATGTCTGCAAAGCACTGCTCTTCTTTTTTGTTTACCTGCTGATGTTGCAGAGACAGCACATTGTTGGAAATTCTTGAGTGCAATTGCAAAATCCATGCATTTTTGAGTCTCATTACCTGTTGTTAATGCTCTTTTGGGTGACTTCAAGTTGAAAAATTAAGACTCACATTGCTCTCTCTTGCTCTGAATTTGGATCTGGCTCAGAATATTAAATACTTTGGAGTTCAGGTGTGCGCAGATGAAAGGTTTGCTTCAGACTGCTAATAGTGTTATTAATTTAGCTTGAAGCTAATGACATAATTATTAATATGAACTCTGAATTTGCTAGCTATTTGCCTCACTTAAACTTTTGACTCAACCCTGCCAATTTTGCACCAAGTTCACGAGAGTCCTTGGTGGGGAGATGGCTGGGATGCTGGTGGATACAGGACATACTGTGAAAAGCAGTGGTGCTCCTCATCCCTTAACTTAATTGCAGTGCCTGGAGAGACCTTTTCCGTGTTGGAAAGGTCTAGAAACAGGAAAACATTTCTGTTTGGGTTGCTGCTCCATTTGTATGTGGCAATACTGTTTTACCGTAGTTGTGTGAGATACTGGAGCTGGATGAGATCCGCTGTTTCATCCCTATCCTTTCCACTTGGAGACTGGGAGACACAAGGAAGGAGACAGGTTGGGTGATCTTTGGTAACATGACTGGGGGTACAGATTCTCAAAACTTGTCTTCTGCCTTTGTGGGAAGCTTGATAGGGATGACCTTGTAGGTAAAGCTCAAGAAAAGTCCTTACATACTATTTGGGTGGCTATACTATGGCATAGTATGGCATACTATGTGGCTTTGTGAATGCCACATTGGTTAATCCTTTCAAAGCTGTCCCTTTGCCCTTGAGCTCAGCTAGCCAGGCTGTGGGATGCCTCAGTAGCTGCTCGAGTTAATGGGCTCTCTCAGGGAGTGAGTTATCTGAGCTCTTTTTGCAAGAGGCGTTGCTGATACCTCAGATCTTCTGAAAGATGAGAGTCTCCAGAGTGATGTAAGAATCTTCTTCCCCATGCCCCTCTCCCAGGGGAACCATCCTGTGCACGATGTCCCCTCCCAGCCACCGCTGGCCTCTGCTGATGCTGCAGGCGCAAGCGATAGGTTTACTCCTCTTTGGGCCTGGAGTACATACAGGTCATTCTTGCCAGATGAAACCATGGTTTCAATAACCTGAGTTTGTGGTTCCATGTGTCTTCATTTATTTTACCCAGGGATTGCAGAAAAACACCTGCAGAATGCACAGGGACTGAGGGTGTAACATTCATTATTTCCTTGGCAAATCCATAATTTCCAATCAGTCCTTGTAAAAGAAGATCCATATCAATATAACTGTTATGCATATTAAAAAAAGAAATATTGAAAATTACTCAAAAAAGTTAGGAAAAGCAATTTAGAATTTGCCTTGTGAAAGTAAGCAAAACTTTTGTCTTCCATATCAGGAGTAAAATCTATAAGTATTTGTCCATTTTTTGCCACTTTTCCAGCAGTTTGACCAGATGGGATGGTTTGTCCCATACAAGGACGGCCTATATCTTAGCAAATTGTGTTTTGAAGAGCAGTGAAAGAGAAGGAAAACTGCTCCTTTTATGTTTGAGTAGTACAGGCTATTACAACTTCCATTGAAATGGATATTGGTTTTTCATTCTCCACAAAGTGACCTCCCGTGCACTGGCCCACAGGTCCCATGTGCTAACAGCAAACCGTCACAACTGATGGACACCCATCACAGTGGCCCCTATTCTTGGTGGTTACTAAACCAATTTTGGACCTATGCCATAGTCTACAAAAGAAGTTTTCTCTCCAAAGTTTTTCCAGACTATTGCCTTGCTTTTAGGAAATGAGTTTGAATCCCATGGAGTGTTTTTCTAGGTGATTTCTTCTTTGAACCAGTGAGCACCATCATTCAATGGTTTTAGGAAATTGTAATAAAAGTTGTAGCTGGGGAGGAGAGTGCTCATGTTTACCTACAGTTCTCACAGATTTAGAAGCTTTGGAATCCAAACTGAAAATCTGTTCATCCCCTGCCTCACATGCATTCTCCAATTCCTGTTCTGAATTCCTTTTAGCTTAAAAATTAAAGCTGAATTCTTTTTGACTTACAGCAAACCTACCAGAAGTTAAAAACACAGTTATCTAAATGAGGGAGAAGAAAAATTTCTTCTAATTCCTCTTTCCCAACATCTCTAAGCCATTTGGGTACAGTCTTTGGATGCTCACCTCTTTTTATGTTGCAATTTTTGTGTCTTTTAACCAATTTTTGGTCTTTTTATGATTTTTTTTACCACTTTGGGGTCTTTTGGGTCTTCTTGATTAGGGAATGCAGTGAGAATCACAGTTCTCTGCATCTCTCACTGTTAAAGCGGATCAGTATCTGCCTCTCTTGGCAGAAGCATTTGTCTCTAGACCCAGAATTTCAAGTAACGAAACTTTATCTGGATGAGATGAGGTAACAGAATTTAATTCAGTGTATATGTATGGTTAATGAGGAAACAACTCTGCAAAAACACCACAGAAGCTAAACTGGTGAGATTACTCCTATGCTGAAGACTTTCTTGTCCATCGTTTATGGGAATATCACTTGGTTTAGTTATTCCGATTTCAGGCAAAACTTGTTTTTCTTTCACTTCAGCTGAAATGAATGTAAGAAATGAGGTAACATAGAGCAAAAGTTATACTGAAGGCCGAAAAATGGTGGCTGGGGATGGCTGAAAAGTTGAAGGTTCCCGTATACAGGTACAGCAGAGGATTGTGCAGTGAAGGAGGAAAATACCTGCCACATCCATGACAGCATGTTGCTCGTGCTCATTCTTAAGGGTGTTTATAACACTCAGAAGTCATTTTGTAACTCGCTTTGTACTTGTAGATTATAGATGCTCTTTTTTTCTGCATGCCTTTTGAAGAATTGACTTACTTAAGGTTATTGGTCTTGCTTGAGTAGAAAGACATAAAGTTATGGGTACTTAAATTAAAATTGATCTAGCAGCGGGGCAGAGTGCTGGTAGCTGTGTCATTCCAACACGGTGTCACTTTATGGCAGTTCCCCTATATGAATTGTTCTCCTGGGTGTTCTGCGTTTCCTGCACGGAACTTCTGGAGATTCATATTTCTTGTAGCAGCAAGACACTGTTTTTTTGATGGGTTTCTTTTAAAGTGCTCAGTTGCTGCCATCTCACTTTCCTTCTCACCTGCTGAATCTCTGAGAGACTGGGGAGGGTCTGTATGTTATTCACACTTTATTTTTAATTAACACCCACCTTTTTATATTTTTTTTTATCTTTGAGAGTGTGTTTATTATTACTGCCATCCTTCTAGGATATTCATCAAAATCGCGTTCAGTTTTCTCTAAGGCATATGAATTGGAAGAGGAGTATGTTTCGAGATGGGGGAAAGGGTAGGCAAGGCAATGAGGAAAATGGGAGGAATCCAAAAAGGAAATGACTTTGCAGTTCAGATAATCTTGATGGGAGAGTGATAAAGATGATTCTAATGATGTCGCGGGTGGGTGGGGGGCAAGGGGCAGGATGGAGACAAGACTTTGAGAGAGAGAAAAAAGCGATGTGGTCAACTGCTTCTTTTATCCTGAATCTGCCGAGGGCTTAAAACTAAGTGCAAACTGAGGTCAGAGGATATATGTCAGTTCTTAGGACCAGGGCGTGACTTTGAGTAAGCCATACAGGCCTGCGTGTAATTAAAGTATGCGATCGAGCCATTGGAAATACATTTGCCATGCTGAACATCTCGGATTCCATGCTCCAGCCTGGGTTTCTTACTCATTTTCTCTTGTGTTTCCGTGGCTTGATCATTTCAAACAGAAGTTTTTCACAGCAGGAAACTGTTCCTTGATACATTTCCATAGCACCTAACTCAGTAGGGCATCTGCATTAAGAGCAGCCCTGTAGGTCCTACCGCACCAGCTGGCCATAGCAGGATTCCTCCAGCTGCTACTTCCCAATTAAGTTAAGACCAGGTGAGAATGAGCTGTGGTTGTAGTGCATCTCATTTCATTTTGTTTGCTTTTTTCTTTCCTTAAGCCTGACACTTGAGAAGTGCATAGGAATTTAGTTCTGGATCTTTTCCATAGAATATTTATTTTTTCTTTACTGTTTGCTTTGAAGGGGGAGGAGGGGGGAAATGAAACCAATAGGTACAGAGAATGAAGAACTGTTACCTGGCATGGAGGTCTGAGATAGTCTGGTGGTGTTTGGTGTGAGATTGGAGTGGCAGGAGTGGAGTAAATGCCAGGAAAAAAAAAAAAACGCAACCCAGAATTAATGGAGATTTCATGTAGGGCTGAATAATTTAAGTCAAAAATTTGATAAGTAAGCAAGGCAGCAAATATTAGGGAGGAAGCAGTACCCATTTTTGTACAGAGAGATGAATTACTCCTGTAAGAGTGTGGTTAAGAGGTGCAAAGTGTACTTTTCCTTAAATTCTGCCTCTGGCATGAACTAGCAAGGCTCTTCGTTCAGTCCATGGGACGAAGGCAGGTGTACTGCAAATGCAGCCTCTGTGTCATTAAACTGGCTCCCACAAATGGACAAAATGGTTTTTTAATGCACTGAAATAAATGGACATGGAGGTGAACCAAGTGCAGAAATTAAAGTACAATAAATTACTTTCCATTCATTTGAGGCATATTTTATAAGCAGAGCTATTTATGGCTTTTTTTTTTTAACTGAGAGCAGAGATGATAATAATCTGACAATAATTACCTTGTGGAAAAAACAGGAACAAATGAATCTGAATTCTTCAGCGTTTGATCCTTGTGCAATAGATAGTGGAATGATAAAACTTTTATGGAACAACATTGCAGTAGTATGTCAAGCTGTTTTTTTATTTCATTGCAGATAACTGTAAGGGAAAATATTTGAAACTAGATGACATGCATTATGACATACCATTTAGCCACGGAGATGTAAGCTGGGATCAAAGCTTGTTTGGAAAATTGAGGTCCTTGGGAGCAGGAAGAAAAGAGGAGTTTCTGACAAATAAGATCAGAATTCTTCTGGGTTCCTTAGACGGGTCTAAGGTTGTTGTAGAGAGGTCCAGCACTTCATTACATTGCAAGGCACGTGCTGAAGCCCGTGTGTCTGAAGAATGGGTTATAATTCTTAGCCTTTTCTTGGTCACTGTCATATGAGGTCAACCTATCATTAGAAGTCATACTTGTGCTGTTGGTAATGTACTGTCTCTTCTTTGACCTCATTTTACAGTTAGCTACTCAGTTTGGTACATGATAAGAGCTTTAGCAAAACAAGATTGAAGTTAGTCTTTTATTTTGTCTTCATTATTATCCTGAGTTACATTTAGTAGGTTTTTGATTTCTTAGAATCACTCAGCTTTTAGAAAAGCTGTTCTCACTGTTACACGTGCATTTTCTCCATAGAGGAGCAAAATGCTGTCAGTGCTGGAGGGCAGGAGTTGTCTTTCTGCATTGTTGGTGATGCTGGGCTGGTTTGGGGAGCTGGCAGATGGCTTGGGCTCATAACAAGAGTCCTTCCCTCCCTGCTTGAACTTCTGCAGCATGGTTGTTGACGTTTAACCTTAGTTATCCAGTGTAAGTGATGATTCAGGCAATTCTCTTTCACATCCCACCAGAATCTATTGCTGCTGCCAAAACAGAAGTTAGAGCTGACACAGGAGCATGGTTCCTTTATTATTATTTTTATTATTTTTGTTTTTGTTTTCAGTTCCTCATTTTGGCATTCTGTGCTATTTTCCTCTTCCTACAAGGCTCTCACCTGTTAGATTACTTTGTTAAATGGTGCTCTTTTCTGGGTTTTTATTTTTTCCTCTTTCTTCACAGTTCCAGATATTTTCAGATTTAACTTGAGATTCCCTGTAAGTTTACAGGTTCTTTTCTCATCAGACTATGGAGTCAGTCACATGGCTGACTGAAAATAAAAACACTGTGGATCATATTTGTTTTTCAGTACCTCCTCCAAGCACTATTTATCTTTTCCCCCTGACATCAGTGTGTCCAAGCATGCCACCTTCAGTTTTCTGCTCTCAAAACTAAACACTTGGAGAAAACATTGACAAAATGTTTTGTGCTTAGGAAGCCAGTTGGGACTTGCCTCCTCATTTAACTCTTCAGGTTAAAATTATACCCCTTGTTACAAGTTTCAGAAGGTTTTTGTCTAATTCCAAACAGACAGCTGATCTGCTTGGGAAGTAAAAATTTTGAAAGAAAAACCCAAACCAGTAACAGAATCTTGATCCCATAAAACTCTAAGTGGTGTTCTTCAGACAGATTTGAAACTATTAAATTGCAGCGCCTAAGTGAATTGAAGTGTTGGACTGTAATGCATACCAGCAGTCAAAGGCAATGTTGCATATTAAGGGCTCTTCCGTCTCCCAGCTTTTACATTGATGAAAGATTAGTGTCATGCCTTCACGAAGAGCATCAGCAGCCAGATCCAGACTTACTTGTAGTCAATGGAAGGGTTTTTTTTCCTTTCTGGGGAAAGGCCTGCAACACCAAATGTCTCAAACACTTTTATGTAAATTCTTCCCTTCTATTAAGGAGGAGTCACCCAAAACACTGGGATTGTCCAGCTTATTTATAAAATCTCAAAAACAAATTATTCACACTGTGTGAAGCTGTCTGGAGAAGCAATGCCGCTTCTTGGCACTCTGTGTTGTTTCAAATTGTCTGTTCTCATTGTGCTTTAGCACAGGAATTGATTATCTAGTTGGTTATATGATAATCATTTAGACATATGACCTTGTTTAATCCTTCTTTAATGTATTAAATTGCTAGACAATTAACAGGATTTGAGGCTTTCCATAATCTTCATGATGTCTACACATGCATAAGGATGTGTGTTTGTGTCTGAAATTATGAAAGAAAAAAATCTTCATGTTGGTGAATTCTGTGTAAATTTTATTTTTCAATATGTTTCATGTTCTTATTTTCTTTCCCTTTTTAGGTATTACAGAGAAATGGCTTTATGGATCTGGACACTGAGCATTTTGAGCTGTTTTTGCATCACCTTATCCAGAAATGAGGAACCGAAATTTTTCCGGAGCACTACAGAGCTAAATCATTTAACAGTGGATAATGACACTGGGATAATCTATTTGGGAGTGGTAAATGCTCTGTATCAGCTTACAGAAAACCTGGAAGTAATAAGGTCTGTAGAAACAGGTCCAAGAAAGGACAACAAAAAATGCACACCTCCTATTGATGAAAATCAATGTAAAGAGGCAGTGCTGACTGACAATTACAACAAACTATTGTTGCTGAACAAGGCGGATAAAACAATTGTGGTGTGTGGAAGCCTTTTTAAGGGAATCTGTGCCATCAGAGATCTAGAAGACATTAGCCATGAGAAGTATTACGTAGACAGTAGCGGAGAAAAGTCTTTTGTAGCAAGCAACGATGAGAATGTATCAACTGTGGGACTGATCACTTCCTTGAATAACGACCGAGTGCTGTTTGTTGGGAAAGGGAATGGACCAAATGATAATGGGATAATAATCAGCACTCGGCAGCTCTACGAAAGGGATGGGAAAGACATTTTTGAAATGTATACAGACTCGGCAGCTGTTAAGTCAGCTTATCACTCGTCAAGCACACAACAATTTGTGGCAGTCTTTGAGGATAAAAATTATGTTTATTTTATTTTTAATCAGCAAGAGAAACAGCCCGTCAATAACCGCACTCTGATTGCACGTCTGTGCAAAGATGATGCCCATTATTATTCCTACTTTGAAATGGACTTGGGTTGCAAAGATGATGATGGTGCCTATGACCACTGTCACTCTGCTTACGTCACTACCCCAGGAGAAGAGCTGGCTGAGAGCATGGCTCAGCAGAGACAAACCACGGATGCTCTCTCAGATGACAAAGTTCTTCTTGTACTCTTCAGCAAAGTAAACAAAGATAACGGCTCTCTAAAATCTGCTATGTGTGTGTTTTCCTTGCGGCACATCAATGAAAAGATGGAAAAAAACCGGAATGATTGCTACACTAAAAAGAATACCAGCTCATTTTACAAACTTTTTTCAGCAGAAAACCCGTGTGCATCACATGGACTGGTAATATCACTATCAGTTTTACAATCTGTGTTAGAATTACTGGAAAATATACAACTGCATGTTTTGGGGTGGCTTTGAGCTAAACTATAGTGAGATCAGATGACTGAAAACTCAATAGCTGGATTCACTGTAGAAATGGAATGTGGTTGGAGGGTTGCGGAACAGGTCAAGGAAGAAGTGGCAAGCTAGTCATAATTTTGAGTTTTTAAAAAAAGATTTTATATCTCCTGAAAAGTTAATATTGGTTTCATAAATGCATTTCTTTTAAAAGTTTCCTCTGGTATGGAAATTACTGAGTCAAATGCAGTGATTTGTTACACCCATAATCAGCTTCTGGATGATCACTATAGACAATTCTGGTTTCAACCAACATATTTATAATGTTTTTAAATGGTATTAAGAATATTGTAGGTGATATCTGGAGTTCAGTGTTGCTTCTCCCTTGGATTTGAATTTTCAGATAACTGGAAATACACATTTTTCTTATATTCAGGTGGTGTTCATATTTTGCTCTGGTTCAAAATACTTCCATAGCATGATGGCCATCTTCGTTTTCTTTTTATGGTTTGTTGTTACCTTAGCTCTAAGGTTTTTGGAGGTCATTGTTACAACCCTCCAGATACTGTTCTGCAATTTATGACTGTGTCTCTGAGAGGCAGTTTTCAGCATCTCTGTTGACTTTATGATGTTTTTGCCCACACCACTGAACCTATTCCCAAACCCTGCTTGTGCATGCCTTTCATTACTGCAGCCAACCCTAAACTATGTCTTTAAATTCTTAAAAATAACTCAGCCAGCTTTTAGGAGAATGTCTTAATTCCCCAACCTGAGCAAGTTACACACTTGCATAAGCAGCTCTTTGAGCACAGCTTGAGAAGTGCTGTGCCTACAGTCCAGGAGTAGGAGTGAACAGCTGAAAAGATGGGGCATGGGAATACCTTCCAGTGGTATTGACCCAGAATCCTTCATCTCATGAAACCACAGCCCTCTCCCACACAGTAGGTTGCTAGAACACTTTTTGCTTCCAATCACCAGTGTTACTCACTGCAGCACCCTGCATCTGAGGTGAGCATCAAACATAGAAATCTTGAATGTGACAAGTAGAGCAGCCCTGGCTTCCGGCAAAAAAGAGGTGTGGATTGCAGATCAGAAAGACAGTCTTGTTACCAAATATAGCAGAAAAGGCAAGGTGTGAATGAACTTCCTTCTGGTGGCATTCCCTGCAGCTCAGGATTAAAGCGTAGTGAAGAGGGAGTGTGTTGAAGTTCACGAGACGGTTGCCAGTGAGTTGCTTTTGCATGGATAGCAGCAAATTAAGAAACAAAACAGCATTAAAAAAAAAAACAGTCTTCAACACAAAATTGGTCAATCCAATCTATATGACATGTTCATTTTAATTAAACAAACTGGTTACTTTTTAAACTGTGTTGCTATAATGAAATAGAAACAAAAAATTCCTCTCCCCATGTCTCCTGGAACATGAAAGCATTGAAGCAGTTTGCAATTAGCAGACTGCTTTCTGATTGCTGCCTGTTGACTGGGGGAAAACGGCCAGACAATCCGTTTCTCTCTTTCTACTCTTCTATGTCTGAGGGGTATTAGACTGTCTGGTAATAGGGTTGCACTCCATTCTTAGCTAGCTATTACTGATCTGAATGTTTAACATCACTCTGTATTGCTATTCCTTATTAGAATGCAAGCAAAAATTTCCCCTGTGGCTCCGAACACTTGCCATACCTTTTGGGAAGTAAGAATGGTGTTATAGAGAAACCGGTACTGCAAAAAGAAGGGATGAATCTCACGGCCGTCACTGTGGCTGTGGAGAACGGACATACTGTGGCCTTTCTTGGAACGTCAGATGGCAAAATTCTTAAGGTAACAAACTGGATTTAAAAGACTGGAAGGTGTTTTAAAGGTCATGAACTGTAGTGATAGCATACTTCTACTCTAAAAGTAAATGGGATTTATAAGATCACATACCAGGAGCAAATTCTCTTGGAGCTTGGTATTTTTAATTTCAAAGAAAAACCACATTATTTCTGCTGTACCTCAGCTATCGGATACACAGATTGAATTAGCATCGCCTGAATGACACTTTTCCCAAAGGATTAGATACCTACTGAGAGCCCTATATAAACAGCCTTAGGTAATCTAACAGCTGCTCTAGCCTTATCTCTATTCAAGCCCATACTAGTTTAAGAGCAACTTTTCATTTTGTAATCATTCTGGCCATTCAGTGAATAGAGATGGAAGCACAAAGCCCAAGCTGGAGCTCTGCTAAATTCTGGCTGTGTGGTGGGGGGCTCAAGGGTTCGTGTGTTTGTGGTGTTAAAATGTCAAGACTGCAACGACAAATACCTTCTTTTGCTTGAAGGGGAGCGATCACCATGTGCCACTACGTGGTTTGAAATTTGAAGCTGAAACCGTTGGTTACCATAAGGGAAGATGACAAAATTGAACACATTCAAGTGCAAAGGCTCTGAATTGAGAATTTCAATTTTATAGCACTAAAATGAATCAGTATTTACAAAAAAAAACCTAATACAAATATTAGCTATTGTGGGCAGTGAGAAATTTCTTTTCATGACTTTTATGCTTTTCTTGCTGCTTTTAATGCCATATACTTCAAATTTAAATATTTTCTCTAATGTGAATTTGTGAACTTGAGTAAACAGAGGATTTTCATTGATCATAGAATCGTAGAGTCATTTATGTTGGAAAAGACCTTTAAGATCATTGAGTCCAATCATGAACCTAACATTGCCAAATCCACTGCTAAACCACGTCCCTGAGTGCCACCTCTACACACCTTTTAAATACCCCCAGGGATGGTGGCTCCACCATTTCCCTGGGCAGCCTGTTTCAATGCTGGGTAACGCTTTCAGCCACACTTTCCCAAGCCTGTAGCGCTGCATGGGGTTGTTGTGACCCAAGTGCAGGACCCGGCACTTGACCTTGTTGAACCTCATACAGTTGGCCTCGGCGCATCAATCCAGCCTGTCCAGTTTCCTCTGTAGAGCCTTCCGACCCTCAACTAGATCAACACTCCCACCCAACTTGGTATCATCTGCAACCTTACTGAGGGTGCACTTGATCCCCTCATCCAGATCATTGATAAAGATATTAAGCCGAACTGTAACCAGTATTGAGCCCCGTGGAACACCACTTGTGACCAGCCGCTAGCTGGATTTAACTCCATTCACCACAACTCTTTGGGCCCAGCCATCCAGCCAGTGTTTTACCCAGCGAAGCATGCGCCCATCCAGGCCATGAGCAGCCAGTTTCTCCAGGAGAGTGCTGTGGGAACCAGTGTCAAAGGCTTTACTAAGTCAAGGTAGACGATATCCACAGCCTTTCCCTCATCCACTAAGCGGGTCACCTTATCATAGAAGGAGATCAGGGTAATCAAGCAGGACCTGTCTTTCCTAAACCCATGCTGACTGAGCCTGATTGCCTGATCACATCCAATAAAGGATGGAGAATCTCCTTAGCCCTCCTTCTGTTGTTAATGTATTTATAGAAATATTTTTATCATCTTTTACGGCAGTAGCCAGATATAGGGGAAAAAAGCAACACTAACCACCTTTCTTTCTTCCATGAAATAGGTGTTCCTTTCGTCTGCTGCGACTGAGTACAGCTCTCTTACTATTGAACTAAACAAACCCATAAAGAATGACCTGGTTCTTGACCGAACCCAAGAAAACCTGTACGTGATGACGACAGACAAGGTAACATGTCCTGCTTTCATTAAAGACCATTCCACTTTCACTTTCTCTGCAACTTTACCTGAGATTTGTACATTTCTCACTTGTTCCTGAAAGTTGCCCCATTTGGTGGGGCTTCCCCCACTCTGTGTATATGAATACCTTTCTCAAGTCCAAGCTGATGAACTTGATTGTTGTGACTTGGAGAACTGTGCTTGGTTCTTTGGGATTGGGAATGGGAAGTGAATTCACCTCTGAAGCTCTCTTACGGGGTCTGGGAGAAGGATGAAGTTGAGATGTTTGGCACCGACACCAGCCCTCCATGGGGTCAGGCAGCCCTAGTGCTCAGTGTGGTGTCCTTGGGGTACCAGTGGATGCTCTATCTGCCATCGGTCCTTTTCAAGAGTACTTCAGGATTTAGGATGCTGGCAGCTGACATAATAACATTTATATACCTGTAAAACTGTCAGGAGTTTTTGTGGGTCTTGCCATCAAAAACTAAGAAGCAATGGAGAGAATTATAACTTTGGGAAACACTTTTGTTTGAGCTTCTGCTAGAACCAAGTGAGTGCAGCGGGAAAGGTTGGACTTGGCTATGAAAGGCACAGGCAGTCTCTTCTAGGTTCCCCTTCTCTGTAGTGGCAGGTGAGGCACAATGGAGGTTTGTAAAGAAAGGAGAAAAGAAAGCAAGTAGGAGACAAGAGGGGATGCCAGATTTCTCCTTCACCTCCACCTGTAACCCTCTTCTGACACTTTTCTTTGTGGTGGCTGGAGCTGCCAGCCTCAAACGCACGGTTCAGCAGCTCTCCAGGATGGGATGGGTGACAGGCTGCGACCATCTGCAGCACTGGCAGTGGGAATGGGATGTGGGAAATGCTCCGGCAGCAGTACTATGGGGAGAATGAAGGGGGCTGTGAAAGGAGACTCTTTGGGGAAAACAGTGCAAGAAGAGTGTTCGTTGTTTTATAAAAGGATTAATATAAATTCCTGCTGCAGGAATGTTATATTCTAGCTGAAGGCTAGAAGTGCTGGATAAGCGACTGATAAAGCATTTAATAATATGACAGTGTGTGTGAGAGGTTACTTAATATTTTTTTTGGAGTAGTTGGTACTTCTCATTTGGCCTCAATTCAGATTTGGAACAAAACTCCAAACTTCAACGTTGTCCACAAAAGCCTGGCACGCCATTTGACAAGCTGGCACTGTGCTTAGGAGCCCTGACATCCCCGCCACACTATGGCGTGAGCTGCTGAGCAGCATAAGGGGTGGCAGCAACCTTGGAGGAAGACAAATTTTCTGGTGACAGTCTGCTTGAACGGGTAGAATTTAGGAAGGCCACAGAACATTTTTTCAGAGAAAATTTGAAAAAAAAAAATATTCCATCTCTACAAAATGTTTAAATTTAGAAAGCAGCAAATTTCTGCCAGAGAAAGGATTTCAGTTTAATCTTTTCCAAGTAGCCCTCATAGACACTGCAGTTTCTGAATAATGCGAATAATAGTTTTCTTTTACAAAACCTGTTCAGCTTAAATATGAATAACTAAAGTTGAGAGTTCTGTAATGGCATTACATTACTGTCATCTCTGGGAGTTAATTACAATGAGCAGTCCCACCCACTTTTAGAAGCAGATAGACAGGAGGAGAATGGAGGCCTTTGGAACAGGGAGAAAAGAAGCGACGTGAGGGGAGAAGAATAAATGTTGAAACGTGCACTTCTAGGTTAAGCACAGCTGGGATTTGTGGGAATAGAGATATCAGCACCCTACCCTGGGAGTTAGAATGGTTTAGAGTTATTTAAAATAAGGTAAACAATAAAGGGCAGGCTAGCCACGCTGATAGGCATGCTTAATGCTAAGCTACCTGGCAGATGCAGCGTTCGAAATGAATTGCCTGGGCTCTGTAAGCACTTGAGCAAAATGAAAGGGATGATGTGGTGGGTGCTAACTTGAAGCAGCCTTTAAAAAGCAATCAGATCGAGAGAAATACAGGGAAGAAGGATACAGAGGTTAAGAGCCATAGTGAAAAAATAGCTCTTGCTTCCTGATTCACTTCTCCTCCCCCTCCCCTCCCAGCTTCTCCTGCTGTGTCAATAGCAGTGGGTGGCTTGGAGCAAATGCTTTCAAAAGTCAGTCCCCTCCTCCCCACTCTGCTCCCAGAGCTTGAGCAGCGAGCAGGAGAAACCCCTTGCAACTTCTTGGGGGACTTGGAAAGGAGAGTACCACCCCTGCCATGCTCAGGCTGGTTCGTTACAAGTGAACATCACTGGTAGGATCCCAGATTCCTTATGGTACATACTGTATTGGGAGGAAATCAGAAGCCTGTGACAGTCACTGACCACAATCACTAGCCTGCTTACTTGTTTTAGCTTTTGCAACTCTCTTTGACTAAGAGTGACAATTAGAAAATCTCTAAAATTAGTTTCTCTGCATTTTGAAGCCGGCTGTAAATGGAGCTGCTATTTTTATTTTTTTTTTAAAATCCATTAGGTTTACATAAAACTTGCACAGACGGCAATCTCTAGAGCTTGTTTCTGCCTGCCAGAATTATGAAATAACTACTTTGTCATAAAAAAAGCCATTCACTTGATATTAAATTACTCATGGGTACCAGTTAGTGAAACAGAGTGCCAGTAACTCAGCTCCAGTTAGGTAAGAATCTGTGGAAGAAGAAGGGAGCGGAAAGAGTGCTGAAAAGGTAAACCTCTGTGTTAATATATGCAAGAAAACTACCCAGTATCGATATTTTCCTTAACTGAGTCAGACTGAACTCTCTGAAACTGAAAGAAAAGGCCAAACTCAGACTTTCAAAGTAGCTTTGTAACTGCCAGTTGTCTTAAATGAGAGGATAAGGTAGCAAAAAGAAAGCTTACATCTCAGAGTTACTATTGCTAGACTTTTTGTGCTCTTTAAAAGTAAAACACAGTCTTGGACAGGAAGACGTGTGTCCCATTCTCCTCTTGCATCATTTCAGCAGTAAAACTAAAAGGGATGGTTGTGTGCTGGCTTCTTTTTCTGTGCACCAAAGCAAGACAAAATTGTTTATTCTCAGCACTAAAGGAAATCAAAACCAGAAGCTGTATATTTACTGGGGGACTGAGACATGAGAACTGATGATGCTCTTTTCCCTGCTGCTTCCTGTCATAATTATTTCCATTTTCCTTCATGAATGTATTGCGTGGTGGAGGGTTATGCGTGGAGAAGTGCAGTAACCCGAAGCGCCCTGGCGCTCTCATGCTTGCAGACTTTCTGAAATGCCTTCTGGCTAAAAGTGCCACTGATGGTTGCATTTCCAAATGATTTCATCTCCGTGCTAGTGATATGGAGGGGAGGATATTTTGTTTTAAAAAATGATCTAGCCATTACCAAGTTAGCCTTTTGAAAGTATCTATTCTGCAAGTAGCTGTTTCTTGAATTCAGAGCATTGTTGACACAGTTTCTGTCCTGCGATGCCTGCTGTAATGCGGATTTCCAGAAGTAATATAACTGGAGGAACTGAAAAGCTCAATTTTTGTAAGACCTCCTCATGATTCTGAATTATAACAATGTCCTATGTTACTTTGGAGAGAGATTAGAGAATATTGAAGTGAAAAAAAAAAGCAGGAAAAGTGTGTGGATTTGGACTCTGCTAAGGGGGGAAATAACTAGACCGTGGTTTTGTATGGATTTTCTTAAAATCAAGCTGAACTCTCATCATAATAATACAGGGTCAAGTCTGCTGCTGCCACAGGCAACAGCACTGCACAATGATGTTTCCATTTCCTTGTGACCTCTTCAGATCCCTTATGGTTTGCCTTACTTTTGGTTCTTCAGGTGCATCGGCTACCTGTGCAGGACTGCCATGAATATTCAGACTGTGAAAAGTGTACTCAAGCGAGGGATCCATACTGTGGCTGGTGTGTGAGAGAGGGCAGGTGAGTGCTGACGGTGCTTTTTTGGGTGCAAACAGTGGAATAGCTCAAATTTTGACACTTGCCGTGGGTTACTGCTTGGTGTAGTGACCCTAGCTTTATGCTCCTGATAGTGATTTAATTTTATCACACAGACATTGCTATCAATCTTCTGTGCGCACAAATAAGTCCCCATTGACTTCTGCAGAATTGATTAGTTTGGGAAAATACATACTTTTGTATTGGTACTGAAAATCAGTATATATCTAACTGCATGTTTTATCACTCTCTGAACTGTATGGTCAAATGTTCTCCCAGAAATTAAAAGAGTGCTCCCTATTTAATATTCAGAAAATATAGCATATAGAGCAGGAAAGTGTAAAACTGCATGAAAGAAAAAAACCTGTTCATGTCTGAAATAAAGTATGTATCTCAAACGCTGTTTTTGTATAAATGTAATCTCTCAAGATGAGTAGCTACACTGAACCCCCACCTAACTGCAGGAGAGCAGAAAGGGGCATTTGGCTAACTATCTGCAGAGGTTAACTGAATTAATATTCAAACACATGTAAACTAGGACAGCACTGAACACCTCTGGAATGTCTCTTCTTTGCACTCTTCATTGATTGGAGTGGCAATAGGGAAGAGCGGTCCTGCAGCTCTCTTTTTGACTACTAAGTTAATTAACCCCTTGGCATGAGCGGTCGGGAATCCGTGATTCTAAGTACTTGCTGCTGGAACAAAGGGGCTATTTAATTATAGTATGCAGATGAATTTCAGGCTTCTCGCTTCCTCTCTGAAAATGTGAACTATCACATTAAGTTACTTATCAGCCTGATGTGTAGCAGAATATGGAACACTGCAGAGAAACTTATGCAGTGCATGCAGCTTTATGCAATATACCGTAACTCTTCCAGCCTAGGTTTTCGTTGCTGTGGATGAAACCTGGGATTTGGAATATACACCTCGAACTCCTTCTGGGTTGCTGGGAGTTGAAGGCCATGTCATATATCATACAAAAGGCAATTTTCCTTAGATTTCCCTTCAGGTTTCTGATATGAACACTGACCTCAATATCTCAAAGTATTAATGGTCTCTGGGAACAGGCAAACATGAATTTTTGCATTTGCTAGTATTTATTTCCAATTGGGAAAAAAAATATGTTTAATTTCTAATGTTTTTCCCACCTGCAGCAAGTTCTGTCTCATGATCACACAGAACACTTACTAATGTGTTTAGGTAAATGTTATATGAACGTAGACTCTGTATGTAAATTATGTCTTTAAGGGTAGGGCTGACCGAGCTGTGCAGTAACTGCACTGTGTTAAAGCCCCTGATGAGTTAATAGTCTTCTGCTCCAGCAGCCAGAGGTCCTGCAGCGTTTTCTCCTAAGCTTTGCACAGAATGGAAGGAATACACATGAGACTGTCCCCACACACGCTTCAACAAGCTTCTGTAGCCACGTATGCAGCTTCTGCACTGCAGAGTCTCTTCTTTTTGTCCTTCTTTTACATGAGCTGGGAAAATCTCCCAATATTTTTGGTGAGGCTGCACAACTGCTATTGTCTTCCCCTAATGGTAATGGTGCCCTGGCAGAGAGAGGTCTTAAATAGTGGCAGGAATTAATGAAAACATTCACTACAAAAGTAACATTTCTAGCGCTGTGGTTGCACAGGAGGTCTCCACAAGCCTTTGTGCCCCCAAGCAATACTCCTATTGCATTGGTGCTCTCATGCGTCGGGTCTCTTTTTACCGGCAACACATAGTTGTCTGCCTCTTGACCTAGACTGTGCCCACCCATTCAGGAGTTTGTTTTATATTACAATGAAGGTTAATCACCTTGGTTTCAGATGATCAGCAATGGCTCCATTGCCTGATGGCTCCTGTGCTAAATATTACTGCCTCTGTATGGGTTTGGGTTGTCTAATCCAAGGTGGTGTCCAGAATATTATAGGTATATGTTTCCCCGCTTGCTTTTGATATCTCAAACCATTAATACTTATTCCTCCACTTATTCTCTTAAAAGTTCTCTATTAACAACCTGAATAGTCAGTATTAAAGCCAATTCCCAGTCATCTTGTGTTGTAATTTCAGTCTCTAATCCTGAAATTGTTATAGTTCAGAAAAAGCGGAGACCAGCTATAATATTGCTTTGCTTTGTTTTTTCTTCCTCAGGTGCACAAAGAAGGCAGACTGTGGAACAGCTGATAAGGAGAACCACTGGCTGTGGAGTCCAAGTGGCACATGCATGACTATCATTAGTGCAAACCCTCTGAATATGAGTCGCAGAGCCCCTGCAAAGGTATGACAAGAAAGTGCTTTCCCTACATGTTCTTAAGTACATTGATGTGACTACCAAGAAGGTGAATATCTGCATTTCTTTATGCACAATGGCGACTAGGAATAGAATATTGGTTTGGGTATCTCAGTCTCTGGCATTTCTGACAGTGCTCTTTCTTGCCTACTGTTTTTGGAGGTTGCAGTTTATGTTTTCTTCTAAGAAATGCTCTTATTGACCTTCTCTGTAAACCAAAATGATGCACTAGTCTGGATGATAAAGCATTTACACTTATCTGAATATTATGGAAGTGTTGCACAATGTTGTGTAACCCATAAAAAGTAATTGATAGGGGAGATTTCATGCTGCCCTTTCGGCTTGCTTGAGCGTAAACTTAAATAAGTAGCGAAGCCATAAGCTGTTGCTTTAAAATCAGCAGTGGATTTGCCTATACAGCGAAGTCTGGGTACATGGAGAAGGTAAATTCAGCATGGAAAATGACTCTGTGGCAACAAAACTGAGTGTTCAGACTGTGACCAGGGTGTCATAGCTTGCTCTAACTCTAAATGAAGCATCCCAGTGCAGACTGAGGGTTTCCTGGGGGAAAAGGAGACTTTAATTCAAGTCAGTTTAATTCCATTCCTAAATTATGTAAACAGCATAGTGTGAAGGCCATTTCTACGTTGAACAAAAATGTTAGTGGAGTGTAACTAGTCCGCTTAAAATCCACACCTTCTCTTAGTTCAGATCTTGTCAACTTGTGTTGACAAGTCTCTGGTATCTCACATCAGCATCTGAGGCCAAAATACCTAAAAACCAAAACCAAACCCAACTTCAAATGAGTGTTTACATGCTGCCTGTACCATCGCTAATGCCACTGTCTCCTTATGATTCCTTTACTCACCAAAAAACATTGCAGCTCATCACACAGTGGACCAGTTTCAGTGTGAAAGGGATGATTGTCATTTCTACTGGCAATACAAAATGGAAAAAGTTAAACTATGTAATCAACACACCTGAAGCATTAAATCAAGGACAGCATCAAAAATTTCATTTCATTTTTTCCTCTTTGCTTGTTAAGTTTTCCTATTTTATTTTGCTTTTAGTTTCTCACATGCACTCTGTGTTGACAATTTCCTTGAGGAGGTTAAGATCTCACCATCACTCTTTCAGAAATCCTTTTTCAGCAGCACTGATAGATCTCAGTGGGTTTCTTGCATGTACATTGAGTCTCGAGGAAGCCACTTTTATGTTCAGACCTTTCAAACTCCAGCTTTTCCAGCCCATCCAGCCTTGGTTTCATTATTCACTAGTAACACCTAAGGTTAATGTAAATTTAATTAAGTTTTCAGGATTTAATTGCTAACCACTCTGTTTACTATTGCTAAACTGGATGCTGAGAACAAGAATAAAAGGCTTTGGGTGTGTCTGTACAGACATTTTTGTTCTGAACTAATGCATTGACAGGACAAGAGGGTTTTGCATGAGTCTAATTCAATATATACCCAGCTTGGAAAAACTGGTAGAGGTATAAGAAGAAAAGATTAGCAGATGGGAAGAAATGAAAATGGAGAAAACCATCTTCTGTGATACTAGCCAAAATATCATCGCTGGCCAAAAAAAGAGCAATTTAAATTCTCTGGCCATAAATCTTACTGGGTCTTGTTTCGCTTCATTCAAATATTTTACCCTTTTTAAATTTTGTTTCCAGGTGGAACTGACTGTAAGTCCGTTGCCAACTCTGACTGACAGTGACAAGGTTTTGTGTACATTTGGTGAAACAGTCCATGATGCTCAATTAAAAGATGGGGTTATTATCTGTGATCCACCCGATATAATTCCTCCAACACCGAGAGGTCAAGGTAAAGAAATATTGCTACCCTCCATGTATAATAAGAAGAAAGAACATAGCCTGCTGCTTCTAATGTGATGTTCTTATATGAGCTACATACAAATTTCTTTTCCTCTTCCAGTCCCTTTTCCCAAAGAGTGTATTGCTGAACTTTGTCCATTCAAACATTTGGGAAAAAAAAAATAAAATATGTTTGCTCAAACTTTTTCCATTGTTGCATTTACAAGCATTCCAAGTGTTTCCACCAGGAACCTGAAACAGGAGCTTGGCAGAGGCATAGACACAGAGCCAGAGAGGTGTTACTCTGTGTCCCAAACAACCAAAACCCAGCTTCTCTAATGTTACCCTAATAATTTTGAGCTGTGGGGCCAGAAGAGCCGCACACGTGCTTCAGATGTGAAGTTTTCTGTCTCGTCTTAATTTTGCTCTAGTCATCTGTAGCTCAGTGGCTTGTTTTCTGCTCCATGTCACAAGGCTGTCCTTTCTCTCATAAAGGCTTCTGCCTTTTCTGCTATGTGCCCTCCAGCTTCTGCTATAGTAAGTCCAGTGGAAAAATATGAGATCGTATAATTAAAGGCTGTATCATTGTTCTGAACCACTGATTATATGCGTAAGGTCTGTTGCCAACCATAATTCTTGTGCTATTTCCTAGACAGTGCTTTGTTCATGCTTTAAGTTCATACATCTTTACGCATAAACACATGGAATAAAACTGGTTACACAGCACTAATTACTATGTATCAAGTTTAAAGAAACAAGAAGCAAAAAGAAAAAACCAAACCAAAAACAGATGCTCTTGCAGAGGTAGCCCTGAGGATAACCCTTTTGTATGTATCGCAACAGCCATGAACTGTCAGAGCGGTACTCGGAAGCACTTTTTAAGATACATTTCAATTCTCTTAAGAATGAAACAGGTCAAAATCCAGTTTCAGTTGCAGGAAGACTAATGATGTTAAAATCTCACTCAGGTTTTAAACTGTGTTTTTAAATACTGTGATGTGCCACAGTATCAGATTATGCTGTGTTAAAGCAGCACTTTCTTATTTAGGGCCAATTCACATTCCCAAAATATTTCGTAAAGCAGGACATGAAGCAGCTGGGTTGATAAACATGACAGCTTGACGTCTTCCAGCATAAAATGTGAGACTAGAAGTCTCTCAGAGACCAACCAAGTCACCAAGTAACCAAGTCACCTGGAAATAATACACCTCTCTGAGTTTGTTGCACAGGGATCCATCTGAAAGGATGTTCAAAAGTAATATAAAGGTGCTCAGAAGCTTGGCAGACGCTTCAGCAGAAGGCAGATGGTTATTCGCACAGGAAGTGGTTCCTGGCAGCATGTGACAAAAGGTCCTGGGCCACCCACTTACTGTTAAGAAACCCTATTGAGTTTGGAAAAGTCTGGGTTACTTTAGCTGTGGTTGGCTCCAAAGGGAATGGGACGTTTCTAGAAAGGAAGGCTGCTTTTTTGCAGTCCCATTGTTAGGAAATCCCCTGGCATTCTTACCAGGCTGAAATATTTAAGGGGACCCAGTGCAGACAGAGGTGACTTCCAGCCAAGCAGCTTCTTCAAAGAACCTGTTCAAGGAACGCAGAGTTTGAAATTGCCCAATAGCTTGTGAAATAGCTTGCGACAAGGGCTTAATGATTTCTGCAAAAGGTATTTCAAACAGCTTCACTGAGGAAAGTACCCATTTCTGAAGACAGATTTTCCACTCTTAGTTCAGTAATGATCCAGACAAGAAGTACATTTTTGGAGGAATCATGTACAGCAAAGTGAATATCACAAGTGCCTGTGGTAACTTAGCGTTGCAGGCACTGTTGAGCATTAACCACAAAGATCACTTGCTTTAATTCACATGACGATGACAGTTTTCATCCACAAATGAAACAAGTAATTTTACATGCAGACATATCCATATTTAAGAAAATGTTTTATTTAAAATGACTGTTCTTGTGCCAGTTTTCATCTGTGCTCAATTATGTCCTTATTCAGTTTTCCTTGTTCTTCTAGACTCTTTAAAATTCTAGCATGATGATAGCACCGTTGAGAAACACTGCCGTAAAACAAAGCTATTCTATAATTTTGCTTCTTCCCTTTTTCCCATCCCTGCTTTTCTTCTGACAACTATGTGCTGAAAAATTTGCTAAGCTTAAAAAGACAAAGCAGAGCTTATAGATCTGAAGTATAACAGGTCATGAGATCCAGGGTGTCAACAGTATAGTTAAATATTTGCTTATGTCCTGTAAAATAATAAAACCGTTATCATTGTATCATTCAGCTCAAGAGCTAAAGAATTCAACAACCACTTAGATAATTTTTTTTCTTTTGTAATAGATCATGTTTCAGTTCCACTTCAGTTAACCTTTGGAAATAACAAGATATTTTTTGCGTCACATACTTACCCTTTTTATGACTGTGAAGAAGCAATGAATCTTTTTGAAAATCAGCCGTAAGTATTTCAGCTTCTTAACTTAGGTGTTTAGGTCCTGTAGCGTGCACCTTTCGGGAAACTGGCAGCTGAGTTACCCAATCATTTCATAATTAGGCCTTTGGCACTCAATTTGCCAGTGTCCAAATCCTTTTCCTTACATTTTAATGAAGTTGAAAAATGGTTGAAGGGCACCAGGTAATATAAAACACATGGAATGGGAATATTCACGGCACATATAATTAAAGGCCAGTTCATTGGGTTGCCATTGCAGGGGAGCTCTGTCGACATCTGCTTATCTACTTGTTCCCTGAAATGTTAGATTTGTGCTTTGGGTTCAACTGGGACCATCAAAGCGGACTCTGCTCCCATCATCTGCTCTGCTCAAGGTGTTGCTGCCCCAAGGCAGGCACAGCCAACCCAAACCCCACTTTGTTCCATCTTATGTATGAAGGTTGATCAAGATCATTTCCAGTCCTCTCAGACTTGATCTCAAAGTTAGCGCAAGATGCTGTGGAATTCTGATTCTTGTTCAAATATTTAATGGAGAAAATAGGTTTTGGGGGTTCTTGAACTGTTCTTAATATGAAGTTTTCAGCTTAATATAGTAAGGACACTGTAACAGATTGATCTACCCTCAATGAATAAAGATGGAATTTCATTTTCCTTTTTTGTCAATGGGGGGAAAAGCCTGACAGTTTGTCATGACTATCATGTTATATTTGTAGATGCTATTCCTGTGCAAGCAATAGATGGAATTGCCAGTGGGACTGGAAGAGACATATCTGTGAAGAGTCCTCTTCAGTACAGGATGTGATTAAACAAAATATGGTAATGTTTAAAAATAAGATTATTAGTTTTTTATTAGAACACTTCAATATTTTCTTTGCTTTTTCTCTCACATCAGTTGGTTGAATGAGGGATTTAAAAATGATCCTAAAGTTAACTCCAGAAGTGTAAGATATTTTTTTTAGTGACAGTGCGGGGGTGGGAATTTAAGGGTGTGATTGAGGAGGGGCAGTGAAACTGAATAACTCCTGAAAGGATATTTTTGTTCCTTTGACTATTTTCCTTCAATGGGAGGAACAAGATTTCAAGGCTGGGAAAGATAATCACCCACAGCTTTGACATATGCTGCAGTCATTTTTAGCATGTCTAATTTGAAAGGGTGTAATCAAATCTGTCACTGTATTTTAAGCATGAAGTTCTTCAGAACAATCATTCCATTGTCCGAAGGCCATCAGAGCTTGTTGTGATAAGACTTTTTATTCGGAATAACATATAAAATGTTTCTCTCCCCAGGAAGAAGAATGCCCACAGTTTCTAAACCCTAACCCTCCAATAATACCTATGGAGTACCGAACAACGGTGTATTTTGAGGGAAGACATTTAGATTATTATCAGGTAAGCAGATTAATTCAAAGCTAGCTGTTGTTTGAATTCCACTTAAACTGCAGCCACACCCCTAAACTAAAGCATTAGTTTGTGTTCCTTGGAGATCCTGCTCATAATTGGTTTTAAAGAAGGAAAAGAGCTACACATTCAAGTTTAATATAATATTGGTTACTGTGTTAGAGTCATCACCAAGACAGAATCAGAGCTGGGCAAAATATCTTAGCTACTAGATGTGGGGTTTTTTTCAAGAATGCAAGTTGGACCTGCTGAAACACTTGACAATTATTTTTCATCTAATGAAATGAGGGGAGATTTAGGAATTGTGAATGTTTCATTGCTCACTTTTTTTTTTTTTGTTCTAGAATGACATCGTTTAATGTACTTAATTCAGTTTTCACTTTTCAAACAAAAAAATGCACTCAGAAATTAAACGTTTCTTAGTTTGGATAAAACAATCTTTTGGAGGTTTTTGTGTGTGTGTGTGACCATCAAACCAGAAGATCAGGTATTTTCTCAGCTGTAGCAAAGGCTTCTCTTTCTCAGTACTTGCTTCCAGAAAGTAAATTACAAAGCTTCTAAGAAGCCAGAGTTTGACTCCAAGCTTTTAATTGCTTTTTAACCTAGACAATGCATAAAATATTATTGTTAGTTTGATAAAAACAAAGCTTAAAAAACACTTCTTAGATCTTAGTTTTGTTCTTAGTTTCTATTGTTTCTTTCTGTGTTGTTTTGAGTAAATGTGAATTAATGACAGATATGCTGGAGATTGCATCGATTGCTTTATCTACAAGCCATCTATCAAGGGAAAAAAGGCTCTTGTTTCTTGAGTTGTTTTTTTTTTCCTTTGCCAAATTGAAGTACTGTACAGCTTACAAAGTCCTCCTATCACCGCTGCTATGCCTGCCAAGGGATGGGAAGTGTCTGGAGAGCAGCAATGTAAGAAGGGTATTCAGAGAAGGGTAAAAAGCACCCACAAGCACTACAATCATATGCTGTGTATCACTACATTGTACATACATCAAGACCATTTTATACAACATAAGTGCAAAAATAAACATTCTTTCTGGAAGACCTTAAATATATGTAAAAAAAAAGAAAGTAATTTGGTGAATTTGATCTGTTCTCCGAGATGCCAAGGACTGGTCCCTGGTAGGATGTCTGGCTGTGCGCATGACGTGGGACACAACACGAGACCTAAAGGCCACAGCTCTCTCTGCTAAAACCAGAAAATATTCCCGAGAATTTACTCACAATTCTTTTGTTTAGTGTTGTGAAGAGCTGTTTTTCTGCACAAGAGGAAAATCTTTCCCTGCTCCCTTGATATAAGTGGAAGAGCCTATTCTTTCTCGAGAACAAATTCAGGGCAGATGCATAATCTAGATGTGCTGAATTTGACTTCTAGAGGACCCTTTTCCTCTAAGGAGGAGCAACAGCAGCAGGAACCCAAAAACTCCTTCATCTAGTTTATCATTCAGTGAATAAGAACTTTAATCTTTCTGAACTACTAGCAGACAAAAGGGAACAAAAATGCTTCTGCCCTTTTTTTTTTTTCTGTGAGGTATCAATTACATTTAGCGAAGGCAGACACATCCTGTGGATTGAACACTTTGTCATGGGTAGCAGTGTTTAATGAATTGCCTACAGACCAGACCCAGTATGCATTTATTTAACTTGGAACTGGGAAGTCTTACATGGAATCCAAGTCTCTGTAAGAAGTAAGATGAATGCACAGGCTTTAGGCTGGAAAGATGCTGGAGAGCAATGAGTGTCAAATGATGTCAGAATTATTTTTCTTAGGTGAGAGCCATGTGTGAACGTCATCTCTGTCACGGGAGCAGTCCCATATATCCTGGTACAGAGGTGCATTTTTAAACCAGAATAATAATGCCTTCGGCGCCAGGACTTAAATAGGCACACACAGTGACTACAGCTGTATACACAGACCTCTGAGTATATGTGAAAACAGAAAAATAAGGCATGAAATAGTCATAATCATCCAGGCAGTCATGCCTGTGGGGTCATGCTATCTGAAGCAATAACTTTGGTTACTGAAAGTTCATTTGAGTAAGGGCATAACTTACACGAGGCCTTTGGTAAACATCTCATGGAGAGCAGGGTAGCTCAGGAGAAGCCATGGATGGATATTTTGTAGGGGTTGGCCCACAGCCCAAAGGCAAAATGGCACGTGGCTTCTCATGTGGAACTGTTTTGCCTCAAGATATGCTGGGCATTACAGTGTGTTTGGAGGTAGCAGTCATGCAGCTATAAGCACATTTAAGGTCTTTATTGATTAGAACATTGGTATATATCCATTTTCCTTCTATTTTCCTTGCCTAAATTCCTGCTTAGGAAAAGTTGATAAGCAATAATGAATGTTCTGTTGTCACTTTGAACTACTATCTCTATTATCTTGGTTTAATCTGTACTTTGCTTTAAGGGGTGAGGCACAATCATGGGTGATTAAGCGCACTAACCAATATCATGCAAATAAGCATCTCTGCTTCTAGGTGGAGATTAGCAGTGAAGGTCTGGCCTTACCCAGTGAGTGGGAGATGTGTACAGCTTCTAAAACTGCTATTGCAGAACTGAGGGTGTAAGAATAAGCTCACAGTTTTTCTATGCACCTCTTAACTTGTGAACACTTACAGTACAATGAATAGATCTCCTCATGAGGGCTTCTGCTGGAGGGAAATAGACTAAAAGAGGAGAAGCTGTTGGCTGTTTTTCTGCCTCTTCTTCCTCTGAAAGAATTTCAGTAGGAAGGAGAAGTAAATCCAAGCTGCCGTCATTCTCTTGGGAATAGTCTCATCCAGAGCAAGCGGGTGAGAGGAGAGTTTAGTACTGATCAGTCATATTGCGTGCAACTTCTGAGAGGCATTCTCCAGCTGAGTCCTTGAAAGATTGGCACAGCAGAAGAGACAGATGTACCGGCATCAAGATAAGCTTATTAGCCCTCCAAAGATTTTCATTAAAAGTAATTTCCCATTTGGATTTGCCTTTGTCATGTGTGTCTGATGTGTAACCCACTTCCCAGTGTTTGCTACGTGTTTCCTCTTGCACCCAGACTGCTGAATGTGAGCTCTGTAGCCTTCTGCTCAAGAGCCTGGTATAGCAACTCCTGATTTCAGGTGGCAGCTGTCATGCACACCGAAACTCCCCTCCTCTCCCAGCGCCTTCTGTTAAGCGTGTGGGAAAGCCTTACGCAGCAGCAGCAGAATTTGAACACTTTTGAAAAATACATGCTATGTTGAAATGTAGAGTAGGGAAAGCAAGGCAGCGTTCCTCAAAAAAGAGATTTGTAAGGTGCTTTAAAAATTGGAGTATGTAGATGTTTTTTGTAAAGCAGAATGGGCTGTAAAACTTTCAGAAAAGGCTTTTCAGAGCTCAGTCAGTAGCTTATTTTCTATATGTGACTTCTGAGAACGAAGAAGTAAGAGATCTGTTCCCCTAAGCCTCCCAGAAACTGGAGTTAGGCCCTTTACCTGGCTAAAGCATGTGCTCCTCCTCAGCTCCAAACCTTGGTGGGCTCTTGTGACTGCTACCCAACCTGTCACAGTGAAGGTGCAATAGGGAAGGTTTTCACTGCACTAATTAAATAAAACCTAGTGGCCCATGAGTTACCACTGATTCCAGCATTGAAGAAGTAGCTACAAATAAAATAGGGTAAGATCCTCATACATGAGGCTTAGATGACAGCAGGAGACAACTTATTAACCCTTGGAGCAGGAAAGAGGAATCAAGTAACTGTTATTTTTTTGATGTGTACTCCAAGGCTTAAGCGGTTCTGGACAAAAGCAGGGACTAGATCTTTACATCCACAGAAGGCATCAAAGTGAAGTTCTTGTAAAGTTCAACAAGGCCAAGTTCAAGGTCCTACACCTGGGTCGGGGCAATCCCCAAAATCAATTGGATTGACAATAGCCCTGCTGAGCAGAACTTGGGCATACTGGTGGATGAAAAATTACATACGAGCCAGCAATGTGTGCTTGCAGCCCAGAAGGCCAATCGTATCCTCGGCTGCATCAAAACAAGTGTGGCCAGCAGGTTGAGGGAGGTGTTTCTGCCCCCTCTGCTCCTCTCTGGTGAGACCCAATCTGGAGTATTGCGTCCAGCTCTAGAAACTGTCAGCACAGGAAAGACATGGACTTGTTGAAGCAGGTCCAGAGGAGGACCACAAAAATGATCAGAGGGATGGAACACCTCTCCTATGAGGACAAGCTGAGAGAGTTGGAGTTGCTCAGTCTGGAGAAGAGAAGGTTTCAGGGAGACCTCTTTGAGACCTTTCAATATATAAAAAGGGGGCTTATCAGAAAGACAGAGAGAGACATTTTATCAGAGCCTGTAGTGCCAGGACAAGAGACAACAGTTTTAAACTGAAAGAGGGTATGTTTAGACTGCATTGTGGCTGCCCCGTCATTGGTAGTGTTCAAGGTCAGGTTGGAGCAACCTGATGTAGTGGAAGGTGTCCCTCCATGGCAGTGGGATTGGACTAGGTGATCTTTGAAGGCTCCTTCCAACCCAGAGTGTTCTGTGATTCTGAAAAGGTAAAAGTGGTCTCATCCCCCAGTAGGCTTTGATTTCATAAGTATTTACTAACAATACTGCCTGAAAATATCCTTGGTACTTATTTCTTTCTCTGGTTCTTCTGGCAAAGCTGTTTGTGCTGCTCTGCTGTGGGCCAGAGCCGAAGAATGACCCAACACAGAAATAGTGTTGTGGGGTGATGTGTTTGGTTTTTAGCCAGCTCAGTTCCTCATTTGAATCATAGAACAGCCAAGCTGAGAGTTTTGCCAGCGCAGCGCAGGTTGGTATGTGCTGCGGCCTAAAGGCGGGAATGAATGGATTTAGGGCCTAGGGAGAAGAGAGGGGGAAGAAGGTATCTAGAAGGCAGGAATACCTGTAAGCTGATGCTGCCATCAAAGATTATCCTGTGCAAACACAGCTGGAGTCGTGGTGAGGCAAGAGAAACAAAGCCAGCAAGGTCTGAGAGATGTTCATTCCAGTTTCTCACGTAATTCTTGCATTCCTGCTCTGCCCAGGATCCCTACAGAGAAAACCTTAAAGGGCAAAACTCACACAGCTCTGTTAATAACACATCTGATGTGCGAAGTCATCCAGTATTCACATCTCTTGGCTTTCTCTTATTGTTCCCTGAGACTGAGTGCTAGATATGTTCTTGCTTTATTTGTACTGCTCTAATGCTTCCACCTTTAGCGAATGTTGGAAGGATGCAGCAAAGCATCAGATTTTGCTGGCTCAGTGTTTCACTAGCTTTATTTTCACGAGATGACTTTAACTGGTTAGCCTTCTTCTTTTGGTCTTATTACTTCCAGTGCTGAACAGGATACTGTCTGGTGATATTTTATTACTCTTGGTGATGCTATACAAATTTTAAGCTGAACTTTTCTCTTCCACAGCATAAAAAATTTGTGGTTGGAAACAGCCAGTTTGAATTTGAAGCTGCTGTTGATGAATCAGATGAAGGAAAATTTTCATTCACGAGCAAAGAGGTAAATGCAAAAATATGATTCACCTAACAAATATATTCAGTTCTTATAGTTCCAATGTCCACATGTGTCCAGAAATGTAGAGTTAATATTGGTTTCCCTCAGAGAAGAAAGTCACGTCTGATGGAGATTCTCCTTTGGCAGTAGCAGTCAAAGGCAGCAGCTTTGATTCAGTGCTCCTGGGATCTCCCCTCAAAGCCCTCGATCTTTCCTGTTGATTTCTCTATCTATGCAATCCATGGATTCAGTGAACTGTCCCTGGAGGAATTTAGGACCATTCCTTTTTTATTCTTCACTTTTTACGCAATCTGGTGCATAAAAACTACTAGCTATGCTTCTTTCACTCTGGTTTATTTTAGAGAGAAAGGAAATAGTATTCAAAAACCGGTCTATTTACCATGCTCAAAGTCGGACTCACAAATGTTATGCTGACTTTAACCTTTATGTCTTATAAGCTTACTAACAGGGTAGTTTTGAGACCCGATTAGCATTTATGCAGCATTTGAGCATAGCACAAAGCATTTGCTTTATAAAGCCATTGTATTTTTCTTTGCTCTTTTTCTTTCCCACCGGTTGTTCTGACTGCTGTCTTTCAACCTGAGCAGAAGCTTGAGTCTTGGAGCACGTGAACCTTGTGCTTTGGCTATAACGAGGGGGTTGCACTGCTAAAGATGCAAGAGATTTCCCCTCCATGTGGTGCGAGTCTGCTGTGTCCATGGAAGTAATGGGGCCAGATGGTGTGGGAAGGGAGAACTCAGCAGGGTCAGCCAGCTATACTTACTGAATCTGAACAGTACCTTTGCTACTTGGATACTTATAACCAAATGTAAATTAAATTAATGAAAAGCGGGTATTCAGATATTGCTGTCCCTTGGTACTTGAAAATCCTGATTGTGAAGAATTAGGTTCATTAAAACATTTTTCTATAAGTGTATTTGGCCAAGATGAAAAAAGGACCATAAGGTTTGGGATAGTTTCTAAAACCTTCACAGCTCTGATAATTGAGTATCATAGAAAACGTATTAAATTAACCTTGCCAAACGAAGGTATAAATATCTCTATTGTGTCATCTTTTCCAGTTCTCCTATAGTGCAAATGAAACCCTACAACTTAACTTATCCATAAGAACAGATAAGGTCAAGATTGACAGCAAACTGATGGGTAAGTATGAAATACAGGATTAAAGGGAGGTTAATTACAGTAAACAGAAATCTATTCCTTCAAAATTTGGAGTCATGTAAATAAGAGTGTTACCTTTGTAGGTTTTACTGGTTTAGGTGAAACAATTAAATCTGACAGATTAAAAGTTATTAATACTAACCTCATGAATTAAACATAAGTGTTGTATGTATTAAAGGCAGTTTTAAATATGCTACCATTATTTTCAAGTTTGCTTTCACTCTGAAGGGCAATCTTAATAGTGAAGCTTCAGAGCTCAACACACTTAAGTAGTTTGTTCTATGTTTTTTCGATGACCATTTCCTTTCCTCAATTAACTTTCCCCCTCTGATAGCAGAAAGGGGATCCTTCTCACTGCCGCTCATATGGACTTCACCTGAAATCTCAACTTTCAGCTGTTTCTCAACTCAGGTTCTGCAGTCCTTATGTCTTCTGGTGATCAGCAATACACAGAAACATTCCGTGTGCTTTCAGCTGATTATTTTATTCATTTTTTTCTATGGCAACAAAAAGTATATTAAGTTTTATGGCACAAAGACCTGGTCTTTGATATAAACTGCTTATTTCTTTATTTTTATTTCTTTTGATGTACAACAATGAAGCAGTTATGTCTGTGAGCCTAGTCCTGAGCTGAGGCGAGGAAGCTCCATCAAAACAAGTGGAGCCGTATCTGGGAGCTGGGACATACCTTACACTCCTTTGGACTGAACTTTAAGGCATAAACTTGAAAAAGCTGTGAGGCAACACACTTGTTACTTGTATGATGAGTCAACGTCGGCAAAACTAATACTGCCCCCCAAGTAATGTCCTTTGCAGATTAAATCTTCAGACCACTTTTTTCCATCTGTACAATATTTAAATTTCTTCCCTTTCTTATTGGCAGCACAGAGATACCTTTTTAGAAGATTTTCCCTATGGCTCTGTGTGCAGTGTTGAAAGCACTTAAAAGAGGACCTGGCATGAATGTTACTGGGAGGTCATATTACAATCTCACACTGTCTTAATTTCCATTCCAAACGCCGTGGTGTTTAAAACTGCAGTATCTTGACCAAATATTCCCAACATCTTTTTTTCCAGTCTAGGAAAAACATAGAAAAAAAGAAGTAGCTAAATTATTAAAGAAATGTTATATTTCAAATTGAAATATAGAACCCTTGCCAGAAGCAAAATGAAAAATTATCAACAAATGTCTCTTTTTATTATAAAAGGGATTTTTTTAGTTCAAATTCTCTCCTGCTTTTAAATTTCCTTGCCATATGAATTCTGGACCGTAATGTTTTTCATGCATCTTGAAAAGAATTGGCTTTGGGTATATGGTTGCTGCTGAGAAGCACCTTTGAACCTGCCAGTGAAAGAACCCTTTCTTTGTATAACACTTAGTGAATACTAAGTTACGATAGCGTTTTTACATCTCTAGCCATCAGGGGTTCTGAACAGTATGAAATCCAATATATCCCTTTTATCCTTTGTCCTTTTTATCAATGATTTCACAGCTGGTATCTCAAGGTGATGGATAAGAGTCAGAATCTAATGAGTGGCTTGCTGCTGGTACATTTAATGAGCTGATCAGTGAACAGGGGGAGTGTTTAATGCTTTAAGGCCATAGCTTTCTCTGTTGCATTTATGCAATTGGATGTGACGGATGTCAAGCCGTTGCAGCACTGACATTGTTTACTGAGGGATGAGATGAAAATTCCTGTCCAGCCAATGCAGGATAACAAAGTACTTAAGGAAGCATATTCCCATGCTGTATCAGGTGGCCATGGGGCAGTGTGGGTGGGAAATGCAGGGTTTAGGAAAGCAAGGGGAAGATTTGTTTAACAATATTACCCACTCAGGTCCCTGTGCAGTAGCAGCCTTTCAGAGTGCTGGATTAAGAAAGCAATCTGGTTCCTGCAAAAGCAATTTGCAGCATAGACATGAGGAAACTTTTCCTTGCTGCTGCCTGCACCATCTCTTCTGCTTATAAAAGCAAACAGCAACGCACGAGGGCTGTCAGTCTGGTGCTTTTCCCCAGCATTATGTTCACATCCAACATACGGAGTGAGTAGTTAACACACAGACTGTTGAAAATATTGCTTGAGTTACATTTGTTGCTCAGTGACTTCTGTATTGATGTGCTCAGTATATGAAGCAAATGATGCTGCTTCTGTTTTGTGCTCATCGATTCCTCGAGAATTCAAGATACGGGTTGAATCAAATGGTTGCTCTTTCTCATTGATTCATTCTTACAAGTGCCGAAGTCCCTCAGCTTTGCATACACCTCCAATGATGTCTCGACTGAGCTTGGGCTGGTAAAGCTACTTGAAATCAAGTGAATCTGCTGATTAGATGTAAGAAGGGTCAAAACCAGCCTTCATCATTGCATTAACTCCTCAGCGTAAGGGAAAGAATAAAAATGTGTTACTCTACTAAAGACTAGCTGTGAAATTGAATATCCAGGTCTTTAAACATACATAATTTAGAGAAAGACTGCCCTTATGAGGTTGTATGTTCTCATGCAAGTGACAGAGACATTGTAGCCAAGTTTTGGGCATCTGTAATATTGTTCATGTCTGGCAGAGAAATAACAGCACTGCTGAAAAATAATGGAAAATCAGCATTCTCATTTTACTTCTTCATTTCAGTAGGAATCTGACATGTTAGCCTCTTGGAATTGGATTGTAAAAGCTACTGCTGCTGCTGTTATCTAGGAAGATATCAAGTGCATTGAAATGTTAGTCGCTGGACCGTGCTTTTGCTGGTGTCCTTTCTAGAGTCCTGCTTCTCTGAGAATAAAAGCTTTCTTTAAATAGACATTTTTGGTGGCCTTTACCATATGCAGTCTCAAAGGGATTTATCCTAGTCTCTCTTGCCACATCTGATCACCTCTGTTTACTTCGCTTTGCTTCCTGCATCTTTAAGGATGAAACTCCTTTGAAAAAACCCCAGTGTCACAAAGAGTACCATTTCTTGAGACTTAATGAGCACATAAAATAGCTACTGGAAAGGGGAGATGTTGAGTCTCTGTCTTGTACTCCCCACTCCCATCTGTGAGCACATTTAACTCTTGAAAGAGCACAGGAGGAAACATTGATAGTTTTCTGCTGTTGTGGTAAGTTAAGTTGATTTACAAGAGGACTCCACAAGTCCCAGAGCTCCAGTGGCAGAGGGTGAGGCTATGTGGCCCGGCAAAAAGAGCAGCCAAAACCAGAGAGAAGCAGGGACGAAGTGAAGGAGCAGAAAAGGGGGGAGCAAGAAGTTCCCCTCTTTATGATAATTGGCTCACCTTCCCAGGGAAGCAAAACACTCATGCTGAGTAATCTGTGCAACTTGCACGCTTCCCCTAGAGAAATGTGTGGCATCTTTTCAGTCTGTTTTCTTCTGGGCTAGCTCTCAAGTGCATCTCCAAGTGTTTTCTTGCAAGCTCAGGCTTTCCTTATGGTGCTGAACCACCCAGCTACGTCTCAAGGCTTTGCATCTATTTGGGAGAATTAATTTTGTTCAGTGACTGTGCATCATGCTAGAGATTGACGGGGGCCAAAACAAGCTTAGTGTCTGGGACAGTTGGTGCATGGTTCATCAGTAAGAGAGGCATGACTGTCAGACCTGATTTCTTGGCTCAGAAAAAATAGAGTTACACTCCACTACAGAAGGAATGAGGCATATATCAGGATGGCAATCCAAGACAAAAGGGAAAACAAAAGCAAGAAAATAGAGAAGAATGGAGAAATGAAGAGGTATTAACCTGAACAAAGGATAACACTTCATTAAATCTTAACTTTTTATTTGGTTCAGACTTTAGCGATGATTTTGGAAAGGCCCAAATACCCTGGAAACAGCCAACAAAGGCAGCTCTCTTCTTTTAAATGCACAGCTGGCAGTGGTCCCATGGCAGCTGATATCTGTCCCTACCAACACCCATACAGTTTATACCCTTCTATGTCTTGACTCCTGGTACACCAGGAGGACCTGTTTGTTTGAACCAGTCTTTGAACCCTCGCAGAGGCAGGTTCATTGAGGACAGGCAAAGAAAGAACTTCATACTTAAAGGTTTTGACAATGCCTGAGTGACAAAAATGCCTTTGGGTTCTACTTGATAGTTTATTTATAGTGTGCACATGGATAGATTTCAGGTTTTTCCATACAAGGAAAAGTACAGTTTTCTCTCAGTAACATTCAGGGGTTAAGTACAGAGTGTGCATATTCTTCACATGACTCAGCTGAGCAACAGGTAGGCTTTGGACATAGGATTGGTTTTCCTTCCTGTAGCACACTGAATATCGTTAAAACAGAGGAAAATGTCTAAGTGCATTTACCGTTCGTATTTCAGTGACTCTGTACAACTGCTCTTATGGACGAAGTGACTGCAGCTTATGCCTCGCGGCCCATCAAGACTACAAGTGTGTCTGGTGTGAAGAAGATGGCAAACCCAGCAAGTGCGTTTATGAAAAACTCTGTCACGCTCCTCCCACTGACACGTGTCCTCATCCAGAAATCACTCGTGTAAGATTGCTTTTTTCTCCCCCTATCAGTGTATTATTTTTCAGAAGAAAGCATCCAAGCAACCTCATACTGAAAGAAGGCAGGTTTTTTTCCTAGGGTGTTAAGTAAGCCTCTGAAATAGCTGCAAGGAAATAATGCCAGTAGCGATGTGTGTGAGAGATTTGTAAAGACTCAAAATAAGAGACTGAATGGAGTCTTTGAGACTCCTTGTTTTTCAAGCCTTGTCCTCACAGTGCTAGAAGCCAGGCTAGCAGTGTAAGCTTAAACGTGGCACTTGATTCTTGGGAATTAGCTTCGATTTTTTTCTCTCTCCTGAAGTCCTTTCTATCTGCAGTAAGTCTGTAAGAGAGGTTCACTGCTCCTGGAACTACAAGCCGTTAGCAAGCTCATTAACAGGTTTCAAACTGGACTTTTAAATAGCATTTAATAAGGGAGCAGGTTGTTTCTGCGTCACAGTGTGTTTTCCAGGTGTCAGTGGTATTTTCCAGTCCACTCTAGAATTCAAACCCAAGGCTGTAGAAATTGAATGTAAGAAGTTAAAGAGGCCAAATGTGCACTCCTGACTTTCCAGTTGGAGCATTCACCCAGGGAGAGGGAAGACTGTTGTCCACCTCGGTGGACCAGTAGACAAAGTTAGAAGTGATAAATCCTTGTTCTTTTCAGCAACAAGACAAATGCTGGTTTTTTGGGCATAATTGTTGCGAAAAGAGTGATATGTACTTCCACTGGGCAAATCTAAATTGCTGCAACAGCGGTATCAGTACTTTTAAACTCAGACGCACTGTTTGATGAGAACAGATCCCAGGCTGTCACAAAATGTGGCAACTGTATGACAGAGGTTGAGAGTTGTAAGAGGGATGTTTCACTCAAGACAGAACTCTTTAATTCTGAAACGCGTGGCTCAAACTGGCAGAGACGCTGAACCTCCTGATGCTGTGCAATTGGAGGTGCAGCGTGGGCACAGGCAGACCGGCAGCACGCTGGATGAGGTTGGCCATGATGGCATATCTAAGAAGAAATGGCAGGTAAACAGTTGAAGTCTGCCAAGGAAGGCAAATACCCTGAAATCTCGACAGAAAGTGTGGAGAAGGTTACTTGTGTGACAGCTGTGCTCAGGTAAAGATGATTTGAGTGGGAAGGAAAAGGAAAATTAACAAAAATAAAAGTGTTTTCTCCTGGGATACTGTTTGTGCATGATTGTGGATTAAATAGTGAATACTAAAATATTCGCTTTTTTCAAAGCCCTTGTTAGCTTCGGATTTGGACAAAATATTTGGAAACATCTACACAAACCATTGAGGCATTTTTCATCTAGTTTATTTATGGGTTGAGTGCAAAGGGATGGTCAGTGGGCAGAAGTTTTAGGAAGTTGAATCAGTGGGAAAATAGAGCAGGTGATTCTGCTGGGCAGCAGCAGCCATGGCTCTGTGCTCAGACTTGCTTAGATCTAAGAAACTCTGATTTTGATGGAGCAGACATTAAAGTCCAGATTTTCAGAATCTGCATTTGTTTGGCTTCCAATTACTGCAGTTGGGACTGTACAACCTACCTCTTCTTGATGGTAAACTTGCAGCCTTCCAAAGCTGAAGATCTGAGAGGGTCTTGCTGGAGGAGCTCCAAATAGGAGAACGGGTTAGTCTCCCAACAAAAGCGCAGAATTCAAGTTCCTGCTCAGGCGTTATTTCAACCTGAGAAGTCCACTGCAACTGCAGGATTTTCTCTGTCCTCATTTTAATTTCAAATTATTTAATTAGCATCAGCCCATATACTGCAGCGTTCTACCATTTGATGCAGTAAGGAAGATCAGGGGACTACAGGAACTTTTGAAGACACTATGTGGGGCAGCACTGTGTGTTAGAAAGGTGCACTGTTCTGATGTGAACATAAAGGGAGAATATCGTGGCAAAAAAAAAAAGCTGGAAAGGCTCCGTGGAATGATTGTGAAGGGAGCCTGATCCATTTGCTTTTCAAAGTCACAGTGCTTTAGTGGAGGAAGCAAACTTAAAACAAAGTAAACACCAGGCAAGAGTTTTGTACATAAGAGTCTGCCACAGGAGACACGAAATCTGCAGCTGATGAATACTGGTTCTGAGCTGGCAAATGATTAATTAACATTAAAAAGTTTCATAACATGCTTTTGTGGGGGTCCTACAAGATACATCTTTTGCATTTCAAGTACAGGTAAGTCTAAGTAGCTTTAAATAATATGAAAGAGCAACATGGTCACTGCAGTATTTAATTTTGGTTGGGTTTTTTTTTTCCTTTCCCTCCTGCAAACACAGATTGAGCCAAAAACTGGACCACTAAGTGGTGGAATTCTTTTGACCATAATGGGATCTAATTTGGGAATAAAAGCAGAAGATGTAAAAAATATAACAGTGGCAGACGAAGAATGTCTTTTCAAAGAGGAATTCTACTCTGTTTCCACAAGGTAATTGCTGGATATTTTTCACAAGATTTTTAGAAGAAAAAAAAAGGAACTTCTGTGCATTTTCAGGAGAAGATGGTCTTCCTGTGGTTATAAAAGATTATCAATAGAAGAAAGAACTGGTGCGCTATACCTGCAATATTTCTATTTAAAATTGTTATAGATGCTAATACAGCAACAAATTTACAATAGTGTAGTATCATCCTGCTTCTGATTGATTGATTTTTTTTCCTAATTTGTTTGAAAAACTTTCATAAACTCTTACTGCAGATATCTCAAGACTATTTATTTGTTTTTAAATTAAAGACATCGTAGGTGTGCATCTAGTCATTAAAATCTTTGCTAAATCTGAACCACAGTGCAGCCAAGTATACAAGA
Source organism: Limosa lapponica baueri (assembly GCA_002844005.1). Lineage (NCBI taxonomy): Eukaryota > Metazoa > Chordata > Aves > Charadriiformes > Scolopacidae > Limosa > Limosa lapponica. The sequence continues at coordinate 494,421 of KZ505658.1, forward strand.
TTTATGGGAAAGTAGGCAAAGCAAGAGGAAGCTTACATCTTTTTGTTTTAGTCCAGCCACAAAGTTTCTTTCCTGGGGGCTGGGAGGGAGCCCAGAGTTTTGGTTCAGCTTTAGATGACTAAGTTTCATTGCAGAGCCAACAAGTCCATGGATGCTGAATTGCCTAAGCAGGTTGGTAGATGTTTTGTGGATTACTTGTCACACTCTTAAGCGGTGCCAAAAATTAAGACAAAGTACCTAAACTCTTCTAGGTATCAAAGTGTTTACTACAGATTATATCAAGCATCTAATTTCAAAAGGGAAATACCCTTTTGATATTAGCTGATAACAAGCATAGCGTGAAGATTCAGTAGTAATATTAAGAGTAATGACATATTTTAAGCAGTGTGATTTTTCTTTCATTCACTTTTGATATCTAAAGCTACAATTGAAACCTTGGCTTTCCCTTCAGTTAATTTAAAATGTAATACAGTAATTTTTTGCTGTTTCTGTGGCGTGTTTTGAAAGGGATTTTGAAGATACCTAAGTGAGTTTTCTAGCTTTTGAAAAATGTTTGGCTTTAGCCACTTTGTGGATCAGGCATTTAGAAGCTTCCCAGGCCCCTAGACTTAAGAATGTATATATAGCTGTATATCTCTTACTGCTTCCCAAATCCATTGCTATCACTCGTGCATTTACACGTGCATCAGCACCCACAGAATTCCCAAATTTTACAGTCATATTTTCCCACTCCCTATTTTCACTGTTTGTAAAAGCTGCACTGAATTGCAGCGTAGCCTTACAAGAATTTCCCCAGCCTCTTGGCTTTTTCTAAAGCTTTTTGATATTTTTAAATACATGGAAAGGAGCCAGAACTGAGATGACTGGTTCCTTGTATCATAGCAACATTACTGGTTTCCTAAGCTCTGCTAGTGTGGTAATGGGTGAGAACAAATGCAACTTGCATAATGTCATTTATCAACAAATTAGGGAGTTTTGAAGGATGTTCTCCGTTAGGGAATCCTTGAAAAAGAAGTTATTCAAATTCTCCAAATAGGTATCTATAATTTTCTGTCTTTTTCTTCCTCCATTCTTTTGTTTTATTATTACCTTCTTTTATTTAATTTAAGAATAAAAAAAATAGTAAGAACCTAGTCTTGCTCCCCTATGCTTCTGCACTGAAAAGCTAGTCATTTTTAGGAGACAGTTGCTCCCATGGGCAGGAGAGCAGTGAGATTTAAGGCACTTAAGGCTGCTTTCTGGCTCTGCGGTGATTTAATTGTTGGCCTTCGAGAAGTGTGTTCTCATTCTTTGTAGTTTTCCATTTGTAATGTGGGGGAAGGGAGGCAATGCCAACACCGGGGAGGGGAGGGAACTTTTCTCAATTAAAATCCCTGCTAACCATGTTACAGCATTCCCCCCTCGCACACCCCCTGGCCCCAGCCCCCGACTGCTTTCCCTAGCTTGACATATGGTAGAAATTCCTCTAAAAGGCACCATTTCCTGTTTCTGCCTGACAAGAAGATACAACTTCCAAGAATACAGTAGAGAGATGATGAGGAACAGACTCAGGCAGCCGTACACATGCCAGGACACGCAAGAATTTAGAGAATTTTGTCCATTTGCCAGTACCCAGGCAGAAAAGTCTGGAGTGATCTGCAGAGGGACTTGACAATCCTTTTATTATAAGTCCTGATTTAAGTACATTATACCCAGTAATTTGGGGTGGTTGATTGGTTTTTTTTTCTATTTGAGTGGGGTTTTTTTAAGCAGTCTTGCACTGCTTAAGGAAGAATAACAATAATCCTAGCGGGGAAGAGCGAAGGAAATGAGCAGTGATCCTCGGGGTGTGTCCTATATGAAAGCCTGTGCAGGCTGCAAACATTATATGCATCCTTATCTAACTGTATTATCAGCTCTCCATTAAACATTTGTCCCAGTTTTCAAGTGTGTCGAATCCTTATTGCATTTTCATGCTTGTGTTCTGTGGATCACCTGTTTGAAATAAAAATTTAAACATCCGAGCTATCACTCAGCAGCAGTGTTAGTTAAGGCAGTGTTTTCTCAGCCAGTATTCCTTGACCTCTGATTTTGCGTGGGTTATCTGAGGATTTATTTTCAGAGAACAGTAATTCTAAAGGGATTTTGATCGTAGGTGTGAAAATACAGCAGTTAAAAGCTGAAAGGTAGCAGGATGCACAACAAAAGTATTAGCACTAAAATGCACAAAGTTGTAAGAAAGCTGATAGTCTGATTCTTACATCAAGGTGGGGAGGGGGGGATCCTTTGTTTTCGTAACATCACCGGGTCCAGTGAAAACCTTGTGTAGGGTTGGAGAGGTTCATCTCTGGCTTCTGGGCTGAATTTGACTCCTCTGTAGAAGGCACCTCTACTAACGGACTGGTAAAGTAGCTGCTATGTACGGTGCTCACATGTCAGTTTTACCTTCCTTCAAATATAAGATTAAAATATTCTTGGATGTTTTTACCAGGAAACTGATGCAGAGCTCAAGTACCTTGTGTAGGATAAAGCAAAGTTAGTGCTTTTGCTGGCAGCGTGTGTGGTAGCTCAGACACATTTCATTGGTATTGCAGCTGTTACTTCTGACAGATAAACTTACATTCTTTCTTCCTAGGATTGTATGTGAAGTTGGACCAATGAGTGAATCAAAACAAGGTCAAATTGAAGTTAACATCAATGGAAAATTAGGTAAATCACCAAGTGAAGTGCAGTTTACATACCAGGTAAGTGCATTTTTTAAAGTGAGCTGTTTTATACCTTATGCATGACTTAACTTAGAAGTTTACCTGTTAAGCCCAGTCTTGCTTGTGTTTGTCTTGCAAGCTTCGTTTCATCAATAGTGCTATCATTCAAGTATGTTAGAAAACATTTAACTTGAGCATTTCTTTATACAAAGGGTGTACCAAAAATCTATTCTGATCAATAGATCAGAATCTCAAAATAGAATGATGTTGTTTGCAATTCAAGTTAAAAAGGTGTGGTAGAAAAGAAATGAATTGACTTATTCAGTAGTGACACAATATCTCTTAAGTGTCACTATTGCATAAAAAAAAACCAGTACTGCAAAGAATTAGGTATTCTTTAGACGCACAGTTAGTGCACTATTTTAATCACTGTGTTTAGTCTAGCCAGTGTTCTTAATTACAAGAATGGATGCAGAGCAGCTGAAGAATAAGTAATGAAGGTACATTAATTTTTTAATAATATATTTCATTCAAAAATATGGCATGCAGAGCCACAGAGAGCGTGATGTGTGTTCATATTACACATGTACTTTGTTTTCAGTGTCACTGTGAAGGAGAATTTCGTTTGTGTCTTAATTGCTTTACCCCAAATATAGCCCCATATTCCAGCTGGCATACCCTGTGGTTTTAGCAGCAAGTAGCTTTGTCTATATCTATGAGGTCTTCAAAATTTATAAGAGCCTGGGATATTTGAGAGGTTTAAATAATCTCTGTCCTCATATTGATACTTAAAATTAGGTTTATAAACTGTAAACCTGTAAAACATAAAGAGTGGGTTAGGCTTTTGTCTTCTCCCTTATTTAAACTTCTGTCTCATTAATTCTTGATATCTTCTGAGAGAGAAACGAGTCAGCAGTAAGAGGCAGAATAAGTCAAGAATACATCCAACTGAGAAGAGGATAGTCTTGTTTTCACAAGATGGGGTAGAAGTGGGTTTTCCATGATTTCCAAGCAAATACCTCCTCTCCCTGGTGGTATCTCTGCAAAGACTTTTTTACTTGAAAGTGCCCTCTGTTCTGTTGTGGAAATGTAGTTTATAATTCTTTCTTTCTTTATCTGTCTCATTCATTTTTAACCAGAGAAGAACATAATCTCCCGTGTTTACGTGTTTGTGGTCTGTAGGACAAAGGCTATGACAGTAAACCCTACATGAGATGAGATTTTGACACGAACCCATTTTGTTGGGTATGTTTGACACTATACCCTCCTGTGCTTCTCCTGTGTGTAAAGATTCCTCCGTGGTTTGCATGAAAACCACATGAAGAAGCTGAGCGTGTTGAAATGTAGTGTGAAGCCCCCATGTAGGCTTCAAAGCCTGTCTGTGAAGTTGTGCTGGTGTGATTCCCTGCTTAGCACATCTGGGAGGCGAGATAAGCAGGCACTGCTTTTGGCTACTTGATTGCCCATCAGTGAGGCACTAGGAGAAGCCACTGTGTACAGGCATCATCCAGGTGGATGCCCGAACCACGACAGCATTCTCCTGGAAGTCCAGGACTTCCTCTGTACCAACACCTTCCTGCACTGAGGTTACTGAGCTATCAGGTACCTAATGCCGATAAAGACCTTTTTTATTTACTGCAAAAATCTTTTCATGGGGACTATTTACAAAATGCAAAGCCATGACAATTAATACAGTTCGTGCCTTAAAGCTGGTGAAATCACTTTCTAGTTTCATTTCTCTCTATTCCATGAGAAAATGGAGTCAACTGTGGACTGCAGTAGGATTGAAGTCAGTAGAGAGGCATTGTATTCACACACACCTCTACAAGTGTGACATAAGCGCTTCTGGCATGAGAACAGACAATCAGAGCAGACAATCTCATCAGTTGTTGTTGTCTTAAAAGCTACAATCTTGTTCCACTGCTGTTTTCAGGCAGTTCTTTGGTGACTTCTTTCAGCAGACATGTGAAATCTGTGCTTTGTTTAAAACCTCTTTTATTCAGTATATACAAAGGAAAGAAAATACTCTTCTTTCCAAGAGCCTTCCTAAAATAAATTTTCTGTTATGTATTTTTCCCTTTCTTTGACACATTGTCTGGCTACCCTCCTGCTGGTAATTATCACTGTTTTTGCTGTGTGCTGTGATCATCAGAAGCACAATAGCTTCAGCTTTAGCAGTGACCACTCTAAATGTGGTGTGTGGTGGTGCAGGGCAGGAGCACACGAGCCGTGCACAAGGAGACAGTGCAGCTGCTCAGTCTGATGTGTCTATGTACACTAGAGTTGCATCCCTACTCCCCACAGTTTCAGCCTTATACATGTGACTGGTGTCTAACACCAAAACCACATAGTCAGTTTTCAAGCAGAATGGATAGATGAGGGTGGTGAGACACTGGAACAGGTTGCTCAGAGAAGCTGTTGATGTGCCATCATTGGAAGCGTTCAAGGTCAGGTTAGACATGGCTTTGAGCAACCTGATCTAGTGAAAGATGTCCCTGCCCATGGTAGAGGAGGTGGACTAGATGATCTTTGAAGATCTCTTCCAACCCAACCGTTGGAAGTACTACTGCATTTGACTGTTGTTAATACTCAGCCTGGATGATGAGATGTATTTTTTAAAGCTGGATTGATGAGGAACAATAGTCAACATGACTTGGGGCTTAGGCACGACTTGGGCTTTAGGCGCATGCTTCTCCTCCATTCTGCCAGCACAGTGCATTTCTGAGCTGAGGAACACATGAGACCTCCATTAAATGGGTCAAAAATCCAGTTAAAAGGGAAGCCACAGTTTCAATTTAAAGTTATTTCTGAACTTAAATGCCCTGGTGCACAAGAGACTGTGCTGTGCAGTAAACACCTCATCAAAACTTGCTGCATAACAGGAGAAGAAAGCTCTGTTTCTGCCTATGAACCACAATTTCTCTACCCAACCTGAGTGCTGGTCAAGTCCAGCCATTCCAGCAAAATTAAATTCCGGTAACCCAGTCCTCCTCCACTGACATTTCTATCATATCATTAAAAGCAGGATCATGCAATAACCAGTCTCCTGCTTAGTGAAATAGAAATGATGTGATGCTAAATTTTAATATCCAGCTATGTGGTACATCTGGAGCACTGACAGCTTGGCTGGTCTCTGAGCAGGTGGAGCAGTGGCACAGCTAAACGCCGGTCCTGCTTTTTCATTTGTTTTTAACCTTATCTGATTTTCTTGTTACCATGGCAGTGAGAAGTAGTATCAGAGGAAGGAGTTAAGCTTCTCCTAGGTATCTGGTCCAGATTTGCTGATCCTGTTGAAGCGTGATTCCTTTCTCAGAATACCTCATCTGCAGACTCAAGCCACCAGAATAAGAGCTTGCAGCCCATTCTGGGATCTCCAGCATCTGCTTGCAAGAGCAATTCTGTGGCTTTTAGGTTGTGCAAATTAAAAAGACTATATGGTTTCAGCAAGTTCAAATAGATGTAAGATGGTGAAATTAGAGGTTGAACCCTTCAAAACTGTAATGCATTTCTGAGGCGCTGAATGTAGTTTAGGGATTTGCTTGGAAATAATTACTTTAGTAAACAGGGAAGCTTCTTTACCTAAACAAGATGAGGTGGATAACTAAAAAGAGGAAGAAAGAGGGATAAATTAGGGTCTGGTCTGAAAACAAACTTGAAGAGTATTCACCATACTGGAAGTCTGAATGTGAACCTGAACAGCACAGTTACATTTAAAAGGGTGCACCGTTCTACTGTAATCTACTCCCAACTTGACCGTTTCCTCTTACCTTCATCCATCCTCTGGTTTCCTTGATGTTCGAAGCAATTGCTCTGGGAGCTCTCACCACTGCAATGCCATTTGTGCCACAAAGCTTTTGTGGGCAGTTTTAGCTCACTTCTTGATTTTTGTCCACCAGTCTTTATCTCAACACATGAATTTTATGCTGTAGTTGGGATTTTGGGTGGGGTTTTTTGGGGCGGTGTTACATGTTTGTTGCCATTATGATTGAAGCTGATAAACTACACATCCACAGCAGTCTGGAATTGCTTCCAGAGAGAGGATCATGGCTATTTTATTCTTGAGTCCTAGAGCACATCTTGTTTGTGTATCAGCCTGCACAGGGGCCAGGAGAACTCCTGGGTAGCTGAGAGTTTTAGCAAAGTTGGCCCTTCCTCATGTAGGTATTATTAGACTTAATTCTCTGTCATCTGAGCTATGCACTTAAATAGATGTCCTGCCATCCGGTGCTTGTGGTTCTGCTTGAAAGCTGCCAGTGAACACCGGCTGTATGATAATGCAGACTTTCCAGTCATGCATGCTTCCATTTCTCCATCAAACCTGTCAGCAAAGCTCTGCGGTCTTTTCAGAAAATCATGTGGTATCTGCCTCACAGTAAAAAGATGCTGCCTGCAATCCAAAAACTCAGTTGTTTAAAATATCAAGCCTTTGCATAAGCATCCCATGCACAGCAGACAGCACACAACATGCATTGCTGGGCAAATGCTCTCTCCTGGGCACCTGGAGTGGCTGGAAGCGTTTGAGTACCTCACATGGTGTGAGGTTTGGACAAAGCAGCCCCAGGAAGGCAGGACTCAGCTCACTCCTCTGCTGTTGCAGAAATAACCCAGGAACCGAAGCCTGGCTTGTGTTGTAGATGCTGTGATGAGGCGAGCTGGTGGGTCAGGTCAGCCGCTGCGGCGAACACCAGGCTGCCAAGAGTGCGCAATGGAAATTCTCTGGTTGAATATCCTGTGAGTGGGTGGCTTGTCTGAAGAAACAAGAAGCAGGCTCCCTTGAGTCTGAGAAAGGAGGGAAGTGGAGGGGGAAAGAGCAGTTCCTAATGACTTGCATGCCCCATTCAGGAGCTTAATTTAGCTCCTGTGGTTACCTTTATAGCCCATGAAATGACATTTTGACCTCCAAAAAGGTCGACGGTGTATACAGCACTTTGTGGCCTATGCCTTTATTGCCTTTAATTTGTGCATGCATTACATGCAAGGGTTGGCTTTCAGTGCGGGGCAGATAATTTTGGTAGCAAGTTAGTTGTTTTACAGACCTGCTTCAAGAGCCAGAATTTATTGAAGCTGGGACCAGGATGAGGAAAGAGAAAGGTCACTTGTGGAGGAAAGGATGGATGAGATAAATGCAGAGCAATAACGTGGTCTGCACATTTGTGAAAATCTTATTCACGTGTGTGTGTGCACTGTCATCAGGTCCTTGACACGGCGTCCCTGTGTTCTGCTTGTGTGGAAGCACAAGAGTCCATTCCTACTCGTGAAGATGTGCACTTGCATCAAAGGCAAACCCCCAACCGGAGGTAGCTGCCTACAGGAGCTGGCAGAAGGGAGCTTAGGTGGCTTTGCCATTTGCTACCCATCATGTCCATTTGAACATATCCATCTGTTGCTGGCTTCCCCTAGTGCTGCAGCTGGCATCTCTCACAGCATCATGGGGATATGCTCTGCCACCAGCCTCTTTTCCCTCCCCAGTTGTTTCTCTGCTTGTGGTCTGGCACATAGACTTCATGCCAAGGTTTCTTTGCATCTCCGTTAGGCTCCCCACCTCTGTTATCTTCCAACTGTTCCTGAATTTCTGGCCCCTCTTGTGATCCACCAGTAGCCTCCTTGGTGGCTGGTTGGTTGTGTCTTTGATTTTCTACATTAGTGAAGGATAAAGGGTAAGCACTTTTATCTTGGTGGTGTAGTTCTTGGACTAGAAACTGCCTACCACAGATGAATATTATAGTAGATAGTCATAATCTATGTCATGTCAAGGAATATAAAAAGTTAAGGATACGCTTGGTGACAGACAAGTGGAAATGTAGAGAAATGGAAAAAGAAGACATGCAGAACCTAGGTGATGCTCCACAGGAGTGCGCTCCTCTTGTTTTTGAATACTGTGCAAGGGACCGGAGGTGAGCTGGCTGGACATGACAGCGTAAACCAGGAAAGCTGCAAAGCAAACAAACCAAGTGAAAAAGAACATGAATCAGCCTGGCAGATCAGATCCCAAATGCAAGTCAGGTGAGTGAAAAAGAGGCTGGAGGAATGATTCTCTTTTGCACCTGCATATCTTTAATGGGAAAATTGCACAGAAGATGGGTTAAAAAAAAAAAAAAAGAAAAGGAGAATAGCAGTAACCCCACTGCTAGCCAGGTAAAAGCTATGGTTTGATTTGACACCAGCAGACCACAGAGATCTAAAATGCTGGGAGCTCTCTGAAAGCATTTTCAGCCTGTAAAAGGTATCTTTTACTAAAATTGTAATCAGAAACCTGAAGAAATAAGAGATCACCTTCCTAACCGTGCAAAAAGACTGACTGCATGTCATAAAATATTAAAGATGAAAAGTTCATTCTAGATTAATAAACAGGATGAAAAATGGAAGAGCTGAAATGCAAATGCTCAGAGGGTCTATAGTAGCTGTGTAAGAGCAGCAGTCGTGTACACTGCTAATAAGTGAGCTGGCATCTAAATGTGATTATAAGTGGAACAGACATGGAGATAATTTACCCTCTAGCATGCAGAAAGCATGCAACTACAATGAAAAGTATATCAGCATTTCTGTGAACAGATTTGTAAGGAGGAGGCAAAGGATACAAACAAAGCAAGCAAAGGGAAGATTTCTGGCTGTGATGAAGAAAACAGGACACTGGAAAATGGCCTGAGTGTGAAGTCATATATATACTTGGGCCAGTGCAAGCTGTTTTGCCAGTATTTTTCTTCTTTTTTTTTCCCAGTACCTCTGTGCTGACAAAGCACAGAGTCCCTCAGAGGACATACTGTTGCAAGACTATAACATCACCGTGAGGTGAAACCAAAAAATATAGTTTGTGAAGCTCAGGTTAGTCCCTGATGCAAAGACAGGGCAGTGGCACACAGGAATGCAAATGGCACATAATTAAATTATTGGTATCACAAAGAGAATAAACTAATTTGCTAACAAACAAACTAGTGCTAAATAGTTGCATACGTACAAGGACTTAGAAATTGCCATTGTCTCACTGTTTCAAACTGGAGCAGATTAACCATAATTGGAGCTTTCAGGTAAGCCATATCAGTGGGATGGACACCAACCGCAGTCATAAAACAGAAGAGGTAACCTATTCGTAGCATTATTATCCTTCCAGCAAAGTTGCCTAATGGTTATCAAAGCACTGGGAAAACTGCTTATCAGTTCAGGAGAACTAACCCGGCAGCCCGTACAACAAGGCAAAGTTGAGTTGCAGGTGGACTTTGAGACCTCTAGCTCAACATCGCTACACCTAAGTAGGATTTAAGGAAGGTTTGTATGCAAGACACATAAAATGCTCATGTTTCCCGTGACTAACAAGCTACAATCTGCTCCGACCTACATGCAAGAAATCCTGTCAAGATCCAATTATTTTTTCAGGATAAACCATGCGGTAGGGAGCAAGCACACCTGTTGACAAGTTAGGACTAGGTGATCATTGTAGGTCCCTTCCAACTGAACTATTCTATTCTATACTAAATAGCATAGCTGTGGATGTGCGTAATGTTTAACCAAACTGCAAATCTACTTCCTACATGACATGAGCATGAAAGCGTGAGGTGGTGGGGAGTCCCAGCGGTGGGAAGTCCCTCCGCTGAAAGATGGCTTACCATACTCAGTGGGAAACAGGCCACTGCACAACTGGAAGACATTGGAACAGGCTGTTTTTTAAACTAGGCTATCAAAAAACCTGCATAACAAGGTGAGCTGTTATTGCAGAAAAGATCTATGCTCCAGCATCAAACTACCTGGAAGCCACAAGCAATATTTGCCTGGTGACGAAAGGAGAAGTACAGAGCACTGAAACCCGAGAGAACATTCCTCTATTTCAAGCAAAATAAGGAAAAGACTGAAATATATATGAATTATGATTTTCTACACTTTAAGGATTTATAAAACAAGGGTTAAATTAGTGTTTGCAGGGTTGTTTAAATTTTACTGTGTCCATGAGAAATGAAATATTGCCAAGTCCTCACAAGGGCTGATGTTTTCCAGAAGAATTATTACAAGGCTGCTACAAATTCCATATAGGACACATAATCAAATGTTCTGCTTAACATCATAATTGCACTGAGCGCTGCGGTGTGATGTTATAGTGGCGCACTGCGCTGCGATGTTATAGAAAGTGTGACATCCCCCGGGCACCTTCTGACTGAGCGAACAAAGACAGTGCAGAGGGCTGAAAATGGAAGCAGGGTATTTATTATGACAGCAGGCGTACTTCTGATTCGGAGACTGAAATGAGAAAAGGGCAGAAACAAGGAGGGAAGGAATCCATGAGGGGATTTTCAAAAGGTGGCATCACTGATCTCACAGCACTTGATGTCCTGGGTTTATCAGCGCTGTTTGTAATGGTCGAACGTTCAGTAGTGCTCAGGGTTGAGACCAAATTAAAGGGAGTTGCCTCTTGGTAAAAGCTGCATTTTTATTATCCCTCAAACAAGGTTTGCAGTGAAGGATTTACCCTTTGCCTCTTGTTTTCCTCTGTGAGGAGAAGGAATCTCATGCAGGGCTGTGGTAAGTAACATAGAGCTGTGGGTTAGGTACAGCTTTGATGGACTACGTAAGATCAGACTGTGTAAAATAGGACTAGACCAAGGGTCTGAACCTCTCTGGCCCACTGGTGAGTGCCTTGTCAGTCGTGGGAAGGGGCTACCTTCTCCTTAGGTAACACGATTCTTGTTGAAGGCTTGTACCACCACTGATGGTACTTTTTCAAATGATTCTGGCATTCAGCAAAATATCGTTCTCCTGCTGATCCTAGCTACCTAATTGCATTTCTGAAAAACACTTTCCAGTTGAGCATTTGGATGAATCAATTTTTCTTTCTTTATTCGTACTCTTAAGAAGACCGCCAGGTGAGCCGATGTAGCCTTGCTCTTTGAGCCATCCATGAATATTTTAGAAGAGCTCTAAAACTTGCTCATAGCACATTGGTTTTGCAATAAAATGGTTACTTAAAATTGTTACAATTCTTGATAGTTTATTTTAACTGCTTATTTTTTCTGGCAGGTCCTTAAAAGGAGGGGAAAGGGGGAAAATGTGAAACAGAAAATAACAAGTTAAAATTAATCGAATCATTTTCCTGACAAGTTTACAGTAATGAACAGTTACTATACGATGCTTTTCTTAGCAGTCATGCTGAAGAATTCCTCTGCACACAGAGCACGGTTCAGCTTCTCCTTATTAGATCATCTTTATGAGGCGTCCACATTATTTGGTCTCTGGAGAGCTCTTGGTATTTGCAAAATTACTTTAAATACGTTAAATATGAATACTTTGAATTAAGCTGTTTTAAAATAGTCCTTTGAGGAACTGCTGCAAGACCAGCAATTAAAGAGAAAATAAGGGTTAAAGAAAAACTATTCCACCTCCTCCTTGGCTGCTCCCTGCCTTTGCTCCCAGAGTGGTTCTTGGTCTCAGTTTTCCATTCAGCCTGCAGTGAAGCTGAGATGGGCCGAGCCCGTGGTGGGGCTGTGCCGTGGATGGAGTGAGGTGTGGGTGGCAAGTTCTCCTGTCTGGCGTGGCTGGGCTTTAACTTCCAACAGAGTCAGATTCTTGCTAAGAGTCCTTTTCTGGGGAAAATGGAACAGATACTTGTTTCACTTCCCCCTTGCTGCTGTTTTATGCAGAGATAACTTTGCTATTTGGTTACCTATCTATCCCTATTCCTGGGGAGACAAATGTAGGCCACCACTAAAAGGTCCCCTACAGAAAATGGTGCTGGATGGTTCTGCTTCAAGTTCGTGGCTCGCTCGGTATTTACTGGTGTTAGCAACAGAGCCAGCTGAAACCCTGCCAAAGTTACCCGTTAGATAACCCAGCAGAGCTTTAACAGGGCAAGTATTTCACAATCTTGCAGGAAGAAAGGAGTATGGCTGTCTAGCAGAAGTTCTTAGCAAGCTTCCTTTCATTTTTTATGTTGAAGTTACAGAGAGCTGTGATGTGTGATGCTTCAGAAACCTTTTTTTGTTCCTTTCCTTCCAAAGTCTCTGCTTAAAGGCTTGACTTTAAGTAGTTTCTTGTTCCTTTCCTTCCTAAGCCTATCCTTAGACTCTAGGCTTTCAGTGGAGGTAATGTTTAGGGAAAAGGCTACAAGTTTTAAACAGGTTTTCTGAGGTTCAGGGATAACAAATTTGTCCATACTGATTCTTTAGAGGTTCTTGGGGGATACTTTCTTCTGAATGCTATCCCAGGTGTCTTATGCAGCTAGTCATTGCTGTGGATTTTTACTGCAGATGATGCAGTTGTCCAACACACTTAACAGCTTATAGCAATTAAGATTTAATTTGAAGTCAATAAAAGGTGTGGTTTTCTGACCGTGTGGTAAGGTTACACTTAAAGTATTTGAAACATTTTAAAAAGCAATTTATTGACTGTATTTTATATACAATTTTGATTGTAATTTTTTTAGCAACACAATTGTTTTACAAAAAAGCACAAATGAGCCTTTCTGTGAAGCATGTCTAGACTTGTGTTAATTTAAATTTCAAGTGTGATTTTTTTAAATCTGACTCCCTCAAACTTTTTACTTATACTGGTGTGACTTACTTCAATTTAGCTTAAATCAGCAAGCAATTAAATGCAAAGAAGAGCATGCACAAAGGTTTGTATGGAGCTAAGTGAATCAAGGCTCCTTTTTGCTTACAAAATGCATTAATATGACTTTGAATCACTTCCCTGTATAAAATCTTGTAACCCAAGTGATGTATTAAATTAAAATGAAATCAAAGGTTAGCGCGTGTGAGCAGTCATATGCTGCAGCGATGTACATCTTGAGGAGTGAAGGGTTTACAAACAGATTTCTCTCAGGGAAGAAAAGCAATTGACACCCAATTAGTGTTAAAGCATATTCCTAAAGCTCAATGACTTGAGAGCAAATTACAGTTGTCATTGTGGATTTGTGAAGTGTGCTGAACCATGATGCATTCCTTCAGAGGGAAGTTGCTCAGACATGAAAATATAAAACAAGCACAGCAAGTATGAGTTCCCCGTGTTTCTATAATATCTGTCCTTCAATAAAACAAATTTGTAAAGTAACCACGAGGTCAATTGGATGCATTTTTAGATTCCTGCTGCTCGTTAAAAACCTGTCGATGGCTCACAGAGCTTTGAACCGAACTGTGGTACATCGGTCCCCTCCTCCCTGCTATTTGTGGGCCCTCAGTGTTGTAGCTGTAACCTGACACAGGGATGGCGCCTGTGCCCGAGTGAAACAACACGGGGGAAAGGGGATTGCTGCATGACTAATCAGGTGTGGGCTTCTTGCTCTCTGTTTCTGAGAGGGGCTTTTCCCCCTTACAGTGGGAGATCAGTGCAGCGTGATGGTGATCGAGGAAACCTTCATCAGCAAGGGAAGTTTTCAAATTTCTTTGCTCTTGCTTTGTTTACGTATGCTTCATACAGAATAGCCCCAAGCCTTAACTTTATTATCAGCAGGAGGAGGAGAGCAGATGTCATTTACAAATATACATGAGATTGGGAAATAAGCTTATTGCTTATTTGGCTCATTTAAGGAAAGCTTGCGTTTGAATATGGATGAAGAAGCACAGTTACACATTGGCAAAAGCATGACCTACTCACAGCCTCCCTAAGCTGCTGGCTACGCTTTAGCAAATGCAGGGTCCCTCGTAGCAATGTCCCTGCCACACACTTGGACCTGGCATCCCATCTGTGTGTGCGGTGTGGGTGGCAGCTGGCTGCATGGGACCACCTTGCTGCCTGCAGCCACCACCCCAGTGTGAGGGCTGCGGCACGTCCGCAGCCACCACCAGGCCATGGAGTAGGCGATCAGCGCTTGCCTGGAGCCAGCTGGTAACCCATCTCATGTGGCTTGCACAGCTTCAGTCATCCTCGTGATTCAGCAGCTTCAGCCTTACCCTGAATAAGGATGCTTTTCTCAATGGGAAGCAGGGGCTACTTAGCCATGAAGTAATTAAATCACACTGTTCATGAAAAGCCCTCACTGTTAATTTACAGTATTTGTCATAGCTCCCGGAATACAATCACAGAAACAAAGACTGAATTGAGAACAAAAGGAGGGAATTTATTTGAGAAATTTAAATATCCAGTAAATTTCATAACAATTTGAAGCGTGACTGCTCGTTTCAGTTGGTTTTTAGAAATCCTCTCCAAGGTTCTAGGTGCGTAAAGAAAAGTTTAGCATCTTCTGATTTTCTTGCTTTGCAAGCTTATTGCTCGAGAATAGGATAACAATTTTACCGCAATTAAGAGCCTTACGAGATAAAGGGAATCTTAGTATTCTTTCTGTTTGGTACCAGTTTTGAAAACCTCGCTCTGTCTCTCCTGTAGTTGACACAGAATGTAGGAAAGGTGAAGGTAGACTCAGCCCTAAGGAAGAAAGGAATCATAAAATAAGTATAAAAACAGGAAATCCAACAGGAAACTCTCACAAACTTAATGGCAGATAACTCTGTATTTTATAAATAAGGGATTGAAGTTCATATAAAGCTGCCTAAAAAACAGTATGGAAAAGATATAAGTACATTCACATCATCTGTTACTTTTCCTTCAGCATGAATAATGAAAGATTTTGTTTTGTTTTGTTTATTTGTCCATCATTATTTCAATCTTATTATTTTTCAGGTAGTAATACTAAATTTCTATTAACTATTATACCAATTGATGCTGGTGTAAATTTTATTTTAATTTTCTTAATTAGTTTGACCATCTCCTCTTTGCAGGAACCTCTTCCTTCTCAAATAAGACCTGACAGTGGCCCACAAGCAGGTGGAACCATGCTTACCATCGCTGGTACAAACCTGGCCACCGGTTCCAAGAAGGACGTTCAAGTTTCAGTCGGTAGCCAGCCTTGCAATGTGTACGTACCCTGAGTAATTAACAATGCTGAGCTGTATCCTAATGAAGCACCAACCTTTTCTGGCCTTTAGAAATTAAACAAATCCATTGTCTATCTCTTTGTGAATCATCCCATGCAATGGAGCTCTGCACGTAACATTCAGACAGAAACTCACTCAGAGGCTCCAGCTGGAAGAAGCAGCTGTAAAAACAACCAAAGTGGGGGAACTCAGATATCCAAAGATTTTTTCAGTTTTGGCTTTCTCTGCTTGACTGACAGCTCCAAACCCACCCATGCTTTCACTCAGCATCTCCTCACTGGCTCCATATAAAATGTCAATCTTTCAGTGCCATTTGGCTTGTTCCCCTCACTTCTTTTTCCTTTTATTCATTGCTACCCTTCTCTTCCCCCCGCAAAAGGAAGTACACGAAGTGTGCTGATATTGCACTGTTTTTGTGTTTCTACACTATTCCTTTTAATATCCTGCATCTTTTTTAAAGACCCTAAGTGATCTGAAGAAAGTGTTATCTCCTCTCGTAACTACTCAGTGCCTAGCAAAAATAGAGCTCTTTTTTGTTGTTTGTGGGATACTACTGCAAAGAATACAAATCACGTAATGTTAGTAACTGAAAATGTTTCCTCTTCTTTTTCTTCTCCAACCTAGCACTGAATTTGGCGATGAGATTGTTTGCGTTACAGGAGCTAACAGCAAGGTTGAAGATGTTAAAGTCACAATGAACTATGGGGGCACTGCAATTAGTGTACCAGGGCAATTTTCATACCGTGAGAATCCTACTGTCACCAAGTTCCTGCCTGTAAATAGCTTCAGCAGGTAATGAAATATTTGTCATAATTTCATTTATAGTTGGATTAAAATATGTGTAATAGGCAGTAAACCTATTACATACAGAAGTGTTTGAAATAAAACTCTTGTACGCTAACCATGCACACATTTAGATACGTAGAGCTTGTTATCTTTCTTAACCACAGCTGACGTTTGAAAGTATTTTGTTTACCTCCAAACTTTAATCCCCACTTCAAAGGTAAATTCGGAAACCAGAAAAGGTAATGACCTTGTTTTAAACGAAGATGTCTCAAAGAAGGAGATTTGACGTATTTCAGCATGATGCTAGACAACATGATCCTTGTGTTACTTACAAAGCCTTATCCTGTAAGGATAACCTGCATAAAAGGTTTCTAATGAAAAGATTTCTAACAGTTCTTCTGTTCAGCTTTTAATAAATATGCTGGAAATGGAGAAAAGTTATGTCATCTCTTTGTCCCATGAGGAAAAAAAGTATCTTCTAAGAAAATCTAGATCAGGGTTCAGCAGTGCTTTTAAAAGGTATGCTGTCTTCTATGGTGGTACTCACACCCCATCTGGTAGCTGTTCCTTCTGGAAAAAGCTCACCTAGCAGTAGTTGTGAAACCCAAGAAATGTATGCCGCTCATGTATTCGTAGCAATATGGCAAATTCTCTGTATGAAAGTCCTTGTAGCATACCTTTTGTTTTGAAAGTCATTCTGAGACCGATCCAGGGACAAACTTGTGACCTTGATTCACATTGATCTCTGCTATTCCCTAACATTCTGGTCTTTCTGCTTAGTGGGGTACAGTTGGCAGAGAGACATCATGATGTTTCCACTTTCTTTCAGTAAAAAGAAGTGTAACATCCTGACTTTACAAATAGGACATTAAAACTAAAATTGGCTCTGACTTCTCTTGGAGAAATTTGTATCTGCCTCCCTGAATATTGAGTAGTCACTTATGTAAGAGAGGATTTGCTTTTAATATTTGCTTTTGAATTTTGGTTTGGGTGTTTTTGGGGCCTGGAGGGTTTTTTTGGTAGATCAACAGTGATTTACCCCAGGGAATTTAAAGGACTTCTTTTTTGCCTCTGTATAAACTGAAGCTTACTTTAATGGCTTACTTTGAGGATTGCTATCCCTCTAAATCCATGTTACTTCAGTGACTTTAATTCCCACTGGGAACTTGCATGCATTCTTCTTATGCGAATACATTATTTTTTAAACAATGTGTTGCAAATGAAAGAGAATAGAGAAGCCAGGTCCCTACAGAAAATACACTCTCACCTTTGTCTCTGTGTGTGTGGTAGGTGGAGTGATTTTAACAAAAACATTGGAGAAGGAAAGCACACAAAGATAGGCATCAACGAAAACCCACAAATACCGACAAAGCAATTTGTTCTTGTTTTTATTCTGCTGTTTTAAAAATGAGTTTAAAGTTGACACTGTTGCTTTTAAATGCTGTGGTCACTGATAGCTTTAAGAGAAGTCCCTTATGTAGGATATCTAATTGTCATATAGGCATTTACACAGCTGTTTTCATAGAAGGATAAAGGATACCAGTGCAGGATAAAGCAGTCTGTAGTCGTGGTAGTTTGCCAATGACTTGACTTCTTTTTAATTCTGCCTTTCAGTGGAGGGAGAAATATTACAGTAACCGGAACCGGTTTTGAGCTCATCCAGAGTTTCTCGTTGGTGGTATATGCAGAGCGCCCAGAAGCAGGGAAAATGAATCTCAAAAGGGTAATTTTCTTTCTTTCCCCCCAAAGAAACACTGAATGCATACCACATAATCTGTTCATAAAATGCATTTAAGTTTGCCCGCTGGACTTCACTGGCCTTGGAGTGGAATAAGGTTTGATCAGATTTCTGAGTCTGTTCAGGGTTTCCGTGGAAGAAGAGCCTACTCCTACCATCTTGACTTACATTCACTTGTATCTTGCAATCTTCTGCTTTAAAATTATTTATATTCAATGTGAATAAAGATAGGAGAATTAAGCTTCAAGTGGTAAAGTGGATATATTTCAGAATTTGAAAGTGTTTTTTTTCCTTTATCTTGCTTCTTCTTCTCCCCCTGCAAGCTTTAGAGATTTGCCTGAAACAGGACCCAAATCCAGACAATGCTGAGTACTCAGCTTTGCACAGTCAATGCCTTTTATTTTCTCACAGTTCAGTGAACCGAGTCTTCTTTCTTGCTTCATGCATATTCTACCTATAGCATGTTCACAGAAAGTTATAAAAAATAACGTTTGAAAAAAACTTACAAATCCATCCTGCATCTCATGTTAAAAGGAACCTACATTACTGATAGTATCAAATTCCTATTCTGCTAATGAAGATCACAGTATAATGCAATGACTGAGGACTTAAAAGTGATCTTCCAGTAATAACGTTATAAGGCTTTTTCTAAGGCTGGCTCTTCTGTCTCAGACTGTCTTGTGCCTCATATAGAGTTGGTAATGTGTATGTTTTGTATTGTATGCATGATTCAAATGACTATGAGTATGCCAAAGCCAGCTGGATTTGGGTCCATCAGAATCCTATCCTTAAAGAATTTTAAGAGAAAAGCCACCTATGTTTCTGAGGCCATAAACTGCAAAATGTGATTATCTTGATAACCTTAACTCCCAGGACAATCTTAAAGTCTATTTAGCATTCTTGACAGTGTTTATCAACAATTCTTACCCCTCTCCTTTTTGTATGGTCAGCATCTTCTCAGCACGTTAGCTTTAAGTCAGCATTACGTACAGCACACATTCTTGGTTAAGACTAAAAACTTTTCTAATATTTGTTTTGCTTCTACTTATATGGCAATATCAGAAATGTGGGGGAGAAGCCACCAAATTGCATTTCTCAAAGTGAGAAACTGAGGTGGTGATAGAAGAAATATTGAGGGTTCCTATTAGTGTTATTGTCTGTGGTTAATATTACTGAATGACTGAAGACATTTCTAGGATAAAAACATTTGTGTAATTGGGGATGGAGGACAGGTTAACTGAGTTGTTACTTTGAGTAG
This sequence comes from Limosa lapponica baueri, assembly GCA_002844005.1. NCBI lineage: Eukaryota > Metazoa > Chordata > Aves > Charadriiformes > Scolopacidae > Limosa > Limosa lapponica. The sequence goes on from KZ505658.1 coordinate 513,738, forward strand.
TTGATTGAAAATTTGTAAATTTTATTCCAAAATTTCACTTAGTAATTGTATTGAATTTCAGTAAGGTATTTTACAGTGTCAGTAGAAGAGAATCTACCTGAGATACTGAATGGTACAGAAGACAATATGGGTTAAAGCTGCCACGTGAATCTCTTAATCTTAGAGCAATTTAATTATATCAGACCAGTGTGGTCCAGAGCCACAGAATTTGGAGTCAATGGAAACTGATCTGTAGTCTAAGCTACATAAATCAATAATTTATTCAACAACAAATTTCTTTCATTTTCTTTTCGAAAAATACCTTATACTAAGTTATTTCTGCTGTATGGAGAGGATATAAATCCAGTGGCTTTATTTATATGGTCTAAAGTTATCAACAGTTATGTACAGGAATGGGACAAACTCTAAAATGTGCATGTTCTTCTTGCCTTGTTTCCTACAGTTTGATGGAAAGCTTGTTACAAGACTCAATGAAACCACGGTGGTTTTTTCTTCACCACCAATACTGGAAGACCCAGAAAACTATAACATTACCACTATTATTCTAATGGATCATTACCATTTGGTTGTAAAAAATGAGAGCCACTCCTTTGCCTATGTTGCAGACCCAACCTTTGAAAACTTCACAGATGGCATCAAAAAACAAGTCAACAAACTTATTAATGCAAAGGTAAACTTGTCAAGAGATGGTGGTTGCTCATTTTGTCCTTGTATCGTGTATGGAATTCCTCTCAAATTCCTTTTCCTTCCTCTCTCAAACCTTTAACAGCTGTTTGGTGCCGTTCCCAAAACGCTTGGTAGCGTCTCTTACCTCTGCTAGATGAAGAAAGTTGTCAGCTCTGCTTTCCTCTCCTCTCCTCTCCTCCTCTCGGAGAGAGCAGCTCTCTTTTTAGACATACTTTGGGTTTCCCAAGGATGCCCCTCCTGCTGAGCTTGACATTTGGAAATGTCCTCTGCCATCGAGCTCCCAAATAGTGGAGGGGACATCTCTTCTTGCACCAAGAAGGAAAGGAGAGGAATTACGTAATTCCCAACGACTCTGCTCTTCTGTACACTGCATTGTGAATCATATCTGCTACCCAAAACGATCCAAATGGAAGTTTGACTTCTTGTCTCCCAAGACTTTGTGATGATGACTTAGCCTTGTTTTTTTCTGTCTAGGGCAGTAACCTGAACAAAGCCATGACGATAGACGAGGCCCAGGCTTTTGTGGGTGATGAGCCTTGCAACATAAAAACACTGACTGAAACGGACTTATATTGTGAGCCACCAGAAGTACAGCCTCAACCAAAGAAACGCCAGAAGAGAGATACCATCAATAACCTTCCTGAATTCATTGTAGGTTACCTTTCCAATAGAATTTGATATCATGTGGAAGTGACACTGATATAATGCTTCTTAATTGAATTAATTTGTTCTCCAAAGTTGTTGTAGTACCGTGAAGAAACTCCTTGCAGTTCTGTCTTCCTCCAGCTTCTGCCTGCTGTCCAGAAGACATCACATATAAAATGCAGTCCCAAGCTGCCAAATGCCTCCTACCTTCATTACACAGGAGTTTAAAATTGTAGCTGGATGGGCTGGGGAATTTTCTTCCTCTGCTAAGCAAAGTAAAATTACTTCATGGAATAAAGTGCTAGTGACCTAAATTCAGCATAAACTGTTCAGAAATGTTTCCTTTGTTTGGCACTTTGAGCTAGAAATTCCCTTAGTGAGAATTGCTAAGAATTTAGAGCACAACTGAGAAGTGAACCACTGTCCATCTGCACTTTTTGAGATAACTGTCTGTGCTTATCTAATTAGGTGAAATTTGGACTCCGAGAATGGATCCTTGGAAGGGTGGAATATGATACACGTGTGAGTGACATCCCACTGAATCTTATTTTGCCACTGGTACTTATTCCTATGATAACAATAATCATCACTTCTATCATCTGTTACAGGTAAGTTCCTTTAATTAGGTGGTTTTGCTGTCCTAAAGCTTTCAAAGTACTACTTGATTGTTTTCAGCTCAGTCTACAGAAATGATCTTCATGTTTTTTATGAGCTGCAGAGTTAAGAAAGGCAGTTACAGCTGAAAATATGTATGAGCACCAATTTATTCTTCTCACGTACACCAAATTCCTTGGTGTCAGTCAGCCCAGTCCGTCCTTTATACATAAGCACAATTGGTCCCAAGCTTGCCAAGTGCACAATTGCAGACTGAGTTGCACACATACTTTCTTGAAATGGCAGCAAAGTACCTCCTGTGAAGGAGATAACTTATTCTGCACACATATACATCAGCATTTATGCTGCCTCAGCCAGCACTATAGGTCTGAATTGGATGGATTTGGCTGAGGGGTCATTTTGGCCTTTCCAGCTGAGGTAGGCGTTAACCCACACACAAATTTCATGATTAATGGTGAAATTCATGCTTCACAAAGGGCCAGAACAATGTCTGTATTTCACTTAAGACCTACTTAGCCCAATTTTAAGGTTAGTAATGAGGGCCTCGTACTGTTCCTCAGGAGGGGACAGATTTCACTGTTATGGTGCACGTCAATATAGCCGAAGCAATGCTGAAGTATCTGCTATACAGCACTGATGTTCTTGTGGACCTCCTGCAACCTTCTGGTTCAGTCTCAGGCGCACTCCTGGGTGGCTCAGAGCCAGTACAGGACATGTTGCAAGCAATCTTTGTTCAGTACATATAAATTGAGTTTCTGTACTTAATGTGTGATTGCAAGCATTTGTAGCTACTGCTTACTGGATTTTCAATTGCTGGCCCAAGTATGCTTTGAAGCAGCAGGTCCACAGTGGTGCCAGGCTGATTTACACCTAATGAAGACTTGGTCCACTGTTGCTGTTTTCCTCCTCCATTCTCTCTCTGCTGCCAGCATTTAAAACAGACGCAGGAAAATCCAGTCCTTTGGCTTCCCACTCAGAGCTGTTGCAAATGATATGCTTTTGCAGTTTGTAACTTTTTTTAACTCTTACCTCTATCCCATAAAGACGCAAGAGCCAACAAGCGGAACGAGAGTATGAAAAAATTAAATCTCAACTTGAAGGCCTGGAAGAGAGCGTCAGAGACCGGTGCAAGAAGGAATTCACAGGTATGACAGATATTAGCATTTCTGTGGGTCCTCTTGAGCAGTCAGAAGATGGGCTAGAGCAATGGTGCTATCCCGCTAAAACTGTCTTCTGGGGACAAATAATTAGTAGATCCTAGTAATCTTGATTACTGACATTGACATATTTTGCTGTTCTATATGAAAGCCGTAAGTAGCATAAAATAGGGAGCTGAGGTTATTAAATGAAATGGACAGTTTTAGTCTAAAGGAAGCACAGAGTTAGCAACTGGGAAATAGAAACTAGTTGAGATTGGGGTTACTTGTAGCCATTAATGTGAGTGGCCATTGATACGGAGGAAAGGATGCTTTATAGCGAATAACTGGGGACTTAATATTTAGCTCAATGGCTGCATGTGCCAAGTATGCACATTAAAAACTGTTTTCAGAGCTGCAAAATTTATTTGCAGCAATCAGCATACAAAGGGATAATTTGGCAAGCTCACAGGAAAGAAATAGCATTTTGCCCTGTTTATCGTGGGAAAACCTTAAGCTTGATTTGAGAAGCTAGCTAATTGTTCCGTGTAAATATAGAGGCATCATCCCAGGGAAGGCAGCGGGAGGTGTGAAGGCTCAGCATTTCTACGTGTTGAACCACTCATTGCAATGCTTAAATTAGGCATCTGAGTGCAAACATTGCAAATATTGGCCTAAATGATTACCATGAAATGTCACCTCATTATCTGAGTTATACCTGTTGTTGGGTCATGTTGAAATAATGCCTACTAAAAAAAAATAACCAACACATGTTTTCTTTCTAAAGAGAAATAAATTCTTTCATATTGACAGTGGCTAAAAAGCAGGATTGAATTAAACAGTGATTTGAGGTTAGACTTTGAAAATTATTTTAGAAGCTCAGGGTATCTCGAAGATTCTGGCCATGCTGGAAGCCTCCCCTAGTCTTGTTTTCCTGGCATTTCTGGGACAGGGTGTTCTTTTCTTGTATCAGCTTGTTTTCTCTGGAAAACTGACTCCTTCCAGGTTCTGGACACATCCCAGAAGCAAATCTTTGAATTAATAACTATTCCCAAATGGGCTTTATTTCAAACTGCTTTTTGAACCGTAAGAGGATCAATCAAGGTTAAGAGCCCTTCCTCCTCGCCACCTCTCCGTGCAACTTCATGTTTGTTTCTGAAAGGAGAAGGTGCTTTTCTCTTGCTGACACTCCTAGTAGGGGGCTCCAGGCTGCTGCTGCTTGTTGGTTTGAAGTTTTCCTCTCTACTCCACCAAGCACAAACGCTGGGGCAGCAGAATGCACATCCAAGGAGTAATCCAGTTCCTAAATTGCATCCACCTTCATTGACAGTAAAACGAAACACAGAATTCAAAACACGTTCTGGATCCATACTGTGGAACTGTAACATCAGCAGCACGAAGTGCAGGCAGACTAAAATACATGGGACCAAAGATAACCAAGGAAAGGGACATCAGGGAGGAAGTACAAATACCACAAAACTGGAAACCGTAAGATGCTTTCTGCCTCAGCTTTGCTGAATGCCGTAAAACAAAGGGGGAAGCGAATGAAGAAGAGCAATAAAATTGCTGAGACAATAGGTCACTATATTAATTAACATGGTATTCTAGTCAATCAGCAATATTGGGTAATTGGAAAGCCTTCAGCTAGAATGCTGCTCCGAAGGATGATTCCCTAATTGTTGTCCCTTTTAAGAACTTCAGAGCTACTGAGTCCCACAGAAATGTTTCCATCAATTTCAATGAACCATTTAACCTTCTTCCTTCCTGCCATCCCCTTCCTTCCAATTAAATTAGTGTGCTTTACACTTTAAGCTTTCTTTCCTTGATTGTTATGTGTTTTTAAAAAGAACTTTTATTATTACATGGACTCAGAGGGAATAGAATGTGCACTGGAAAAAAAAAAAAAAGATAAAATAATATTACAGTGTCTTCTTTTTGGCTCCATGCTACAATCCTACGTTCGTATGTATGAACTCACCCAGACGTCTATTAAGGCCCTCTTTCAGAGAAGGAGCAACAAGGAAACCATCTGTGCTAAAGGCAGCTATTCTCATGTCACCATAGGATTAGCTGTGGTCATAGTTACAAGGATAATTGGTAAAAATAGAAAGAGAAAATGTGAGATGAAATAGTTTTCAGCATTGAGTTACTTTTTCTCCATTACAAGGTACCCAAAGAGATTGTGCTGCCTAAAAAAGCTGTGGGGTTTTTTTTAAATGAACTCTTAAACTGTATTGCATATTCCAGATCTAATGATAGAGATGGAGGATCAGACAAATGATATCAATGAAGCTGGAATTCCAGTACTGGACTACAAAACCTACACAGACAGAGTCTTCTTCTTGCCCTCCAAAGATGGAGAGAAAGACGTGATGATTACGGGGAAGCTGGATATTCCAGAGGCCAGGCGTCAGACTGTGGAGCAGGCTTTGAACCAGTTCTCCAACCTCCTCAATAGCAAATCATTTCTCATTAACGTGAGTATTGAAGTAGATTCGCCTTGTCCCTTATCTAGGCATACCTGTGTGTGCTAGACAGTAGGTTTGCAAGTGCAACTGAACCAAAATTATGAAAAATAAGTGATTTTCATATGGTTCTGGTTCCACAGTAACCAATGCCAGATCTGTGGCATCACAGCCAGAGCCTCCTGTGTGGCAGGGAGGCTTGATCATATTTCTGTGCCACGTCACGTGGTACCAAGTTAGTCAATGTTGCAGTGGCTGTAGGAAAGCAAGTACTACCCAAGATCTGGCATAAAAACTGCTGTTACAAGTTTGGTTTAGCCTATTAAGAAACATGATCAGGGAATGCTGATTCCATCCTGGTTCATCGCAGGAGTCACCTGCGGGCAGCCATCTGCTGGATCTCTATCCCAGAGAGGCAGAGGCTCCTCAAGTGGCCTATTCATCAAGCCTGATGAGTGCTCAGAGCAGCTCAGAAGAGACTTTTAATTGCTCACTCTCAAAAACTAAGCTGATTGTCAGACACCTAAATATAGATTTAGGCTTCTAACTTTTTCTCCTTTTTCAAATGAGGCTCCAGTGCTGAGCTAGTTAATGGTAGCATTACAGTTTATGGCAGATGAGAGCGCATTCCCAGGTGTACTTAGATTAGTGTCTTTGTAATTTGATGTGAAAGGGCTGGGAATTTGAGGGAGAGGGGAGCTGATTTTCTCTTTCAAAAAATTGTCACAGAACACCTTTTTTTCTTTTAATTAAAACATCCTTTTTAGATAAGTCTTCAGTTAAAATATCTTAGTATTCCTTGTGTTAGTCCAGTACACTGTGTGTGTACCTGAAAAAAAATTATAAGTAACATTATGTTATGAGTAGTTTTTTTAAACTTCTGAAAACTTTTTCATTCTGTGCTTAGGAGATTAATGTTAAAATAATATTGCTTGTTTTCTTCGTGCAGACAAGTGTTGAGGTTCTTCAGAAATCTGTCATCTGATTTGATTTTACGTTTGTTTTCTGTTGCAGTTTATTCACACGCTGGAAAACCAAAGGGAGTTCTCTGCTCGAGCTAAGGTGTATTTTGCATCTTTACTGACAGTTGCTTTACATGGAAAACTAGAATACTATACTGACATCATGAGGACGCTGTTCTTAGAACTGATGGAGCAGTATGTTGTGGCCAAAAACCCAAAGCTGATGCTGAGAAGGTTTGAATGATTGTCATATTTTCTGTAGTTCTCTGATCTCCTGTAAATGTACTTCTTCTGCAATGTGACTATATTAAAATGCCAACTATTCATGCAAGTCAGAAATAGCCTGGCCTGTGCATGTGAGGAAGACAAGCTCACCAGGGATAGCTATGGAAGGCACAGGTGGGACTGCTGGCAACAGATATCCTTATTCAAATAATGTAGTGTAGAATCTGTGTCAAGATTACTGGAACATCGACCTTACTTCAAAACACAATACTGAACATTTCATTTACTTTTTAATCTAATTTTATTCCAAATGATCTAGCATTTATACCACACATCATCTCCGTAATGAGCACACATAATCAGCTTGCATTGTGCATTCAGTGAGGGCTTGCTCTAGTGTTTTTAACCCTGTTCTTATCCCAAGTAAATTATGAAAGACCTTGCTCTGTGTATGTTGTAGCTTTGTAATCTGTAGGTTTTTTCCCAGTAACTGCACAACTGGGTTAATTTTTTAGCTCTTAGAGCATAGACCCAATTTAAGATTCTGCATAAAGGATGTGTGCTTTTCAGTAATGAGCTGAAGGTACCCAGGAATGATGAGCAATACAAAGCACTTATCCTAAAGCAAGTACATGCTCTCAAAACTCTATAGGGAAATCATTGCATTAGGAGAGTGCATGCAGTTAAGCATGTAAAAATATTATATTTCAAGCAAGCAATGCTTTTCGTTAAAACTTTGTCATTAAGTACCCTTACCATACTCAGGGTTGGTTTTTTTTTTCAGATCTGAAACGGTTGTTGAGAGGATGTTGTCTAACTGGATGTCTATTTGTTTATACCAGTACCTCAAGGTAAGAGTTGAAGTCTGTTGCCCGTGGGGTTTTTTTATCAATAATACTTAAACATGCTGCACTGAATGTATAATTTGGTTTTGCCTTATTTCCTTTCCTTTCCTTTAAACAGGACAACGCTGGGGAGCCTCTTTATAAATTGTTCAAGGCAATCAAACACCAGGTAGAAAAAGGCCCAGTGGATGCTGTACTAAAGAAAGCCAAGTATACCTTGAATGACACAGGCTTACTGGGAGATGATGTAGAGTATACGCAGTTGGTAAGCAGAGCATGACTAATATATTATAAAATAATTTTCTCTTTTAAAATTAAGTCCTGTAGTGTTAAGTCTGTACCTACTTTTCTGGACTACTCTGATGTACATAGACATTTTGGTCATGGGCAGGCCTGTCAATAGTTTGACCAAAGGAAGTCTCCAAGCAGGAAAACAGAATTATAAAGTATCTTCTAAGTGTTAGTTCCAAGTCCTGCCACTGTGGAATCCATTTCAATAAATCTCTTTCATAATTTTCAAAGTCTGTCTGAACAGTGGTGGGGGTGTTTGCCTCCTTCCCTTTTCCCATCTAAATTAACTGGCAATTGATTTTTGCAGAATTCTTGCACTAAGGTTATGCTTGAACTTTGGGTTGTCTTTCTCCCTTGTGATTGCTGCTCGTCAGCATATCAAATGTCATTTCAGAGATCATTTTATTAGTATACCAGGATGAGCTCCTCTACAGTCCTGTGAGATGGCTCTGCAATCTCCAAAACACTTTATGAACCTATTTCTGCATGTGTTCCTGTGTGCGTCAAACTCTCCTGAACATGGGCAGCCCAACTGGCATTGAAAGGGGTTTATTTCCCTACAGTGATGAGGGGAAGCTGCTGCTACAGGCAGTTCTGGAGACCTGTGTTAGGTGCTGTAAGTCAGATGAAGTGGACAGCCCTGCACAAAGAATTCCCCATCTGAGCTCCACCACCCCCTGAATCTGGTCACCAGTGCCAGGATCCAGTTCTCTTCTATTACGAATTCTTCTTTGACTTAATTCTGTTCACTGCCACAAATTTTCACCACTTTTCCAAATAGGCTCCTGCACACAAATTCACTGTCTTTTTAAAAAACTGAAGCAGCCCACTCTTTAGCTGTTTAGGGAGCATAAATTCTAGTTTTATTCTTTCTGACAGTCTTGCTGGTTTTCTTGAGGATACGGTGTAATGAATATCAAAGATGCACAGACTGTCCTTCAAAGACCAACACAGGATTTTTTTTTTTCCCTCTCTGATTTCTCTTTTATTGACATGTTAGGAGCTATTTGTGGTTGTCTCCAGCTGAGAAAGATGCAGTGACATATCTGCTGTGTGGAAAGAGAAACTTAATAAAAAGCTTTATTAAGTCCTGGTTAAAAAAACAAAAAATCACGATTTCATGTATTCTGAAGGGATGCTGATGGGAGGGCTGATGTGAGGAGATTGCTGTAGGACTTTCACTCACAGAATCACTAGACTGTGAACGAAACTGCCTGGAGGAAAAAGGTGTGCTGGGCAAGAAAAAATATTGTAAGATCAATTGATATTTTGGGGATTAGTTGAGTTGTCATCTTCATATTGGAGCTGAAAGTGCCACCCATAGAAACCACACTGACTGCCAATGCTGCTTATATTTTCTCTTGTGTACGGAGAACAAAATTTACTTGCACTGTACATCATGTAAGACTAAATGGCAATAATTCTTTATTCATTCTGTTTCTTTTCACAAAAAGAAAAGCGCCAATGTCTGCAATTAAGCTGAATTAATGTAGTGGGAAAGCAGAAAATTTGTGTATGCAATCAGATGTGGGCACAACAAGCGTGCTAGCTAGATGTTAAACACTATAACATTGTGCAGTAGCAGTATTTGGTCCAGATTTACAGATTTCCCATCAAACAAAGATTTGATGTGTGTGCATGCATGGAAGATGACGAGATATATGTGTTTATATATATATTTATGATGAAAGATTATGAAGGGAGTTACTGTTGCTATAATTTTTTGGGATCTTTGGCATGATGAGGACATTGTTGTGGTAACTGGGAGCAGTTAGGGAACATTTGTGCACCAAGGTAGGTTAAAGCATAAGTTAATTAGTGCACTTCTGCCTGAAAGTGAGACACGGTGGGAAAGTACAGTATAGAACAGTTGCCTACTCTCTAATTGTTCTTATTTAAAAGATGAATCTGTTTTGCATCACTGGTTACACTGACATGCTGCATACTGAACCAGCAGTGAAATCATGTCTAATTACCATAAAGCTAATAGGAAAAGGAAGGTGAAATCTCATGATTAGTTTGAGAGTTCTGTCAAGGGACAGTGCAATCATGTTTAATTTGACTGCCGTATGGCGTAGCTTTTCTTCAGTGTTTAAAAATACCAGCCATGCAAGTTTATTCTGAGGTTTGAGATGATAAATTCAGGCATTATGGTTGGCAGGACCGTATGTATCTGAGAGCAGCGATGCTTCAGTTGTGCCTGGCCTCCAAAGCTACCTGACTGGCAAAACATCCACGAGGGCTCTGAGCTGTTGTACTGATTCAGCTAGTGAAAGAAAAAGGCTTTTCCTAACGTCTATTTGGTTTTGGTGGGGTTTTTTTCTTCTGGGGAGATTTCCTGGCCATCGTTTTCTCATTTGCTTTTGTCTGTACTAAAACTGACACTTATATAGCAAAGCTACTTTTTAAAAAATCACACTAGATTTAGCAAATTACAGGCTTTCAAGAAATTCTCTTTAACATTAAAAAAAAATCATGTCAATACTATCAGAAAACAGTAATATTTTAGAACTAGCGTAAACTACTTACGTATGTTTCCTGGAGCTATTAGATTTATTGTGACAACAGTAAGCAGTAAATGAAGTCTTCAAACACCAAAGATGATATAAATGGCTTTTATGTATACATATATATGTGTGTGTGTGCACAAATGTGTGTATTTATATATCTAATGAACAGCTGGTCACAGGAGGTAAAGTTACGGGAGCTGAACAAGTCACTGCTCATCAGTTGAGCCATAATAAATCACCATATGTACAGACCTAGTCCGCTTGACTTGAGAAGTAAAACCACAACCATGAATACAGCGTTAAGGAAGGCAAAAGCACACAATATTCTAGGGGTTCAGCAAAGTGCAGCTCAAATGATTACTGGGAACTTGTTAATTTTGGACACTGCATTACTTGTGCTTTCCTACGTCCCAGATCAGCAGCATCTATGAAATGTGTGTAACTAGTCAGAGGTCCAGCTGCTTTGTTCTTGTGTGTCCCTCTTCACTAAATTCCCAAGACTCAATAATAGTAGCATATTAGACATAAGTAAATCCATTCTGCAACTTTTCTGTTGTGTCGTAGTGGGAGGAATTAGATGGCATTTACGATAGCGGGTTGGCAAAACATCGCTCAAATTAGCCATACTCCCATTGCAAACATGTGCTGCTGGGCAATAACCATTGCACAGTGAACTTTAGATATTGTTTGCATTTAAATCACCCAGAAAAACAGATTCAGAAGTAATTCAGTGCTGATTTGTCTTAATAACCATGTACATTCTTTTTTTATTTTTTCACAGACAGTAAATGTATTCGTACAAGATGGAGGAACCGATTCCATACCCGTGAAAGTGTTGAACTGTGATACTATATCACAAGTAAAGGAAAAGATAATAGACCAAGTCTATCGAAATCTGCCGTGTTCTCAGTGGCCAAAAGCTGAGAGTGTAGTTCTTGGTAAGCAGCTACTTGTGATTCTATATTGAGCAGGTGAAACATGTTGTGTGATTTTGTATTTCCCCCAAAAATGTCTATAAAAGCAATTGATTGTGGTTTTTTTTAAAAAAAAAAAAAAAGTTGAATTCATGTTCAGCTGGATACAAAAATACAGCATTTTGCAGCAATCTTAATATGCATTAAAAATTAATGCTTTCTTACAGAGTTCTTTTTCCTGACTCTTAAAAGTTTTGTTGTACTGTCATTAGTGTGCAAAGAGCCTGTTAATGACTGTTAGCACAAATGTATTCATGTCTGACAGAATCAGTATCTCAGGTACTAATTAATGTGATAATGACAGCATGGACAATTAACTGATGGAGAAGTAATGAAGCAATTTCAGAAACTGGTACTGATTTTGACTTGCCTTTATGATGATTATTCAAAAGAATTATAACTTACAGGAGCTGCACTTTTTGGAGATGATGAGCCACCCAGCCTCTGAAAATCATCCTCCTTGAAGGCTTTCAAAATTGCTGTTCTCTTCTTGAGAAAAAAAAAAAAAAACAGAGATGTAACTTAAAGGGCGTAACAATTTCATAATAAAAGCTCCAATTAATAATTTTGCAATATCTTCATTGCTGCCTTAATCTGGAAGTAGAGGATGCAATTCTTGCTTTTCAGAAAATCCTAGTAAATTATCTAAAATTGCCTTTCCTATTCCATACAAAGGCCTAGTCTTTTATTTTGGACTTATAGCAGTTCTTATTATATCTATTTGCAGTATTCTTTACAAAGGCATTTAACTTTTTGTGGAAAATAGTCAGAAGTCATGTGCATGGTTAGGAAAAGTTCATGCAAACTTCTGTAATAAAGGCCAAACTATTAAGCAATAAAAAACACACATCATGGCATGTGCCAAATTACTTCTTTTAATGTTCCACAATGCGTCAGTGGGTCTCTGAAGTGAAACATTCTTGGAGTAGTTATTTTTGCACATGGTTAAAAACTGTTTTTTCTTATTTTAATTATCCCTTAGAGTGGCGTCCAGGTTCTACTGCACAGATCCTCTCAGACTTGGATTTAACATCCCAAAGAGATGGCAGATGGAAACGTATCAACACACTAATGCATTATAATGTAAGGAGGTGTTTCAGAGCAGTTGTTCGCATCTGTTAACTGTTCTCTAGTAATAAATAAAATCTTTATTTGTTTTTAGAGAAACTTCTGTGCTACATAAAGAATAAAAAAAACCCTAGCTCTGGGTCTAGGCAGTGGAATCTTGGGAGTGCAAAAGGCTCGGTCTGGACATATTTCCTAAACATCTTACCAAAAACACGTCACCTAAATGCCAGCACTTTGGTTTCCTCATCATTACAGTGTCCAAATCTAAATTCCCCTTTGAACATTCAAAAGCTCCTTTAGCTCGATCTCGTATTCATCTCTTCTTTTCTCTAGCACTTCCTACCCCTGAGAATTATCTGTGTCCTTGCTCTGCTGCTAAATAGATTTTGGGTTGGTCTGGTTTGTTCAACAGCCCAGTCAGGCAAGCAGATGTTGACATTTTTATACTGTCTGTTTTAGGTTTCATACTCTGCAATCTACCAAGCAGTTGCAATCCACTTATCTTCTCTTTGTATGCTATTTATTGCTTTCTAACAACAGATATCCTGATTACGAAAGACAGAAGTTAGTTAGAGTTCCCTCAGAAAACAGACAGGTCCGACTCTTCACGATAAACCCCATTTTTGTACAAAGGGCACCCACACTGGACTGAGGAACCACTGAAGTCTTGGAGTTGCCTCTTGCATTTCCAGTAATCTCAGAGGAGGTGTTGACGTGATCTCATAATAAAGGAGGGGGAGGGAGTCTGATCTGAACTGCAGAGCCGGTTGGCCAAGAAGCCTTTGAAGGGCAGCAGTAATCATAGGTCCAGATTGCCTGCAAAAGATTACAGAAACCTACAGAGGTTCAGTAGTGCATACTTCTTTTGAATAACACCCCCGTGTTTGTATTTTTAAAGGTCCGAGATGGTGCCACGCTCATCTTGTCAAAAATGGGAATTTCCCAGCAGCCAGAGGATAATCAGCAGGATGTCCCAGGGGAAAGTAAGTGTCTTGTGGCTTCGCTCCCTTCCAAAATGACTAGAAGTCAAAACTCACACAGAGAGAGTGACACTGTTGTCTTGGTCTTGTTTATCAAGCATGTCTGTGGGAGCTAGATATTCCCCACCAGACTCTGTAGAGTTTATTTGTTGTGTGTTACCCACTGCACACTTGAAGTGGTTTTCTTTGTCCTCATTATAAAAGCCTTAAATAATGGAGCTTAAACCATAATTGTTATTGAGTCCATATCCCAGCTTAATAGGAAGCACTCTTAGCAAACATTTCCTTGCGTATCTTGTTTCTTAATCCCACTATATCTGTAGTCAAACCGTATGTTTCATCTTTCCAAAGCTTCATCTGTCTTTCTCCGTCCTTCTTCCTTGTCTTACTTTCATCTCCAAATTTCTTCACTTCTTATTAGACTGACACTCTAGATGAACCACAGTAGAGACCAGCTCCCTTCTCCATGACATGGATCTGATATAATCTTTTTTATTGCATTTCTTACAACTATGTTGCCTTCCAAACTCATATGTTCATATATGCTCATAATATGTTCATATTTTGTGTCTCCCTCCCTTTGAGCGAAGGGGGGCAATTGGGGCCTACAGGAAAGATGAGGAGGGACTCTTTATCAGGGAGTGTAGCAATAGGACGAGGGGTAGCAGTTTTAAATTGAAAGAGGGGAGATTTAGATTAGATACCAGGAAGAAATTCTTTACTGTGAGGGTGGTGAGACACTGGAACAGGTTGCCCAGGGAAGCTGTGGATGCCCCATCCCTGGAGGTGTTCAAGACCAGGCTGGATGGGGCTTTGAGCAACCTGGTCTGGTGGGAGATGCCCCTGCCCATGGCAGGGGGGTTGGAACTTGATGGTCTTTAAGGTCCCTTCCAACCCAAACCATTCTATGATTTTAGGTTTCACCAGCTATGCTAGCTTGATTTTTCCAGGGTTTGTTGTTTGGCTTCCTTTTTCCATGCGTGCTGTCTCGCAGTGTTTTCCACAACACCCTTGTTCTTTTTGAGGTTTGCAATCCACTGTAAATTAGCGTCAGGAATTTCTTTATAATGTTTCCTCTCTTTCACATCACTAAAGCAGCCCTTGCATAATTCTTATACTGCTGTCTGCTACAGTCTGATGGACTTCTCAACACGAAAGGCAACCTGTAGCTTGCAAACCGTCTTATAAAACTTTTACTTCTGCATGTTGGTATTCTGTCTAGACCAATTTCCTTTATCTCAAAACCACTTGAGACACAATATCCATTACAGCCTAAAATGCACTTGGATTTTTACGGAAATATTTACTTGTAAATTTAGGTTCTTTGTCACATGTGTTTCCTTTATATTTCAGATGTTCGCTTTCTCTTTTTTTTTGATCCTTATATTCAGTTATTTTACACAAGGTAGAAGGTAGATTTATGGAATGGTAATTGCTGAGGTCATTCTTCCTTCTATGAACTCATTTGATATGCTTTTCTGTGTAGCACTGGTTGCAAAAGCCATTGCTTCACCTAATAGTTTCATTCCTTTAAACAGATTTACTAATCTTAGATTTAATAGGTTTTAAGGGCTGGGCAGTCAAACAGATTGGAAATAATATGCCAGAAATGTACATTTTTCAAGAAGATGGGTCCCAGCTGATAGCTCTGACATGTATCACTATTTCACAAAAATGTGCAGACTTCCGTTTTATTTGTGTTGAGTGTTGGCCAGGAAATTAGGACAGGCGGAATTACTTGCCATTCACTTTTTACTCTCTCCTCCTGGATGCTTTCTGTTGAGATTTTTCTCAGCACCCTTGAAGGGTCTCCTAATGGTCGCAGCTACACCTCCACTGCTATCCTCTCACCCCTTTGCTACAGCGCCTGCCATAGCTGGCACAAGCGGTGACTACTGTGTCACAGCAGGTGACAACCCAGCATGTTAACTTAAAAAGCCATCCAGTTTAATATAGAGGGCAGTGAAGTGCAGCCAGGCGAGAGGCTGATTCCCAGTCCCTGTTCAGTTTGGTTGCAGCAATTGCTGGGATAACTGCTGAGGCGGTAGTTACCTCCACTGTAAAGAGGTGGAGTGGACCATGAATGGAGCCTGGTGGTGTCCTTAGCTTGCTTTGCTTTCTTAACACAGCGTGGTGTTCAGTCTCCCGTTCTGGGCTCCCAGTCTTCATCGTCCCACTTCACTGCCCTTGTGGCAGTCAGTAGAGGACCAGAGGACCAGACCATGCAGCTTGCTTTTTTTTTTTTTTTCTTTCCTCTATGATTTTATCTTTAGCTGTGATTCATCAGTATGGTGAAGCTCTTGAACATACATGATCTGTACTCTGTACTGAGGTTCTAAGCTCCTTAGTTATACTTGTGGCATACTAAATTGTAAAGGAAAAGCAGACTTCTGGGGACAGTGCTGTCACACGAGGGATCTCATACATGAGAAAAAAAAATTTGCAGATAATTCAGATCCCAAAGTATGGAGTGAAGACAACTTGCACTATGTTTCTTCTCCACACCTTGTCTTGCACCATGGCGGTGTACAAATTTGGGAAGACAGCAATTCATGCCAGGATAGCCAATTTTAATTAGCACTAAAGGGTCCTCAGAGCTATCAGGTGCCAACTTTTTCTTTTTGAAAGCTATAAAAAGTTACAAAGCTAGTACTAAGCAAGAGCCTGCAGTGACAGTGATTTGTGAGACACTGTGTGTATGAAAGGGAGAGGACAGGATCAGAGGCTTCCCCTCCCACACATACACATTTATATGACACGGGGATTTACAGGGTTGGAATAAATAGAAATCCTATCCCAGCTTTATGAATGAGGCTTGTGATGAAGTGGTTTTCCTTTTATCCAGAGTCTCTCATTAACTTGCACCTTTTGCATTGAGAAGTGTCAGCTGAAGCCATTGACTGTCTGCCAAAGTACTAGGCTTTGCAGAGAACGAAAATGTAAAACCATGTTCAGAGATGTTCCTCTAAAACCTGGCATTGCTTCCATGCTGCTTTTGATTCACAGCTTCTAACAGGAAGACAGTAGAAGCTGGAGGTTGTGACAAATTAAATGCAGCATCTTTTGCTTCTGGAGATAATAAATGCAATTACTAATTTGTATCAAGATGGAGAATGGTTTCAATGATTTCATGCTAGTATTTTGTGCTGAACTATAAGCCAAAACAACACGCTCAGTTATTCGGGGGGATTTTCCTGGTTGGTTTTTTTTTCTTTTTTAATTCTGAATGAAAATAGCCAGAGGGTTGCAGATCAGAAATACTGATTAGCAGATCCGTGTAGGGCAGCCCTTCCTTCACCTCCACAGAGCAGTTTATTCACAAGGAGGGAGGAGACTGGGAGGAAGTTAATTTGCTGAAGGTCACGCAAGGGCAAAAGGGCTGCATTGCTTGTCACCATCTCACTTGCCTCCATCATGTTTACATCATGGTTCATACCACTATAATTAATCAGCGCAGTCAATATTTGTCATTAACCCCCACCCCAATGTTATTTTATATTGGCCAAAGAATGCCCCAGGGCCAAGATAAAGAGTTTGGGGGAAACATTTGACCCAGTGGACACAGTCTTCTCCCCACTTACGTCTTGACACATAATGCGGCTACTGCAATAAAAAGGAGGTGTTTTCCCCTATCTTTTATTTTCTTCACCTCCTACTTTTCCATTGGGGAAAATATTATCTCACAGAAATGTTATTTTCTCTTAGCAACTGTACTGCTAACATATTTTGTTGCCCCATTTTCTGAATTTCTCTTCCTCTTTCTTCCTGCTATTTTTAGCAATGAAGTGGGATCTTTGTATTGCAAAAGTTCGTCTGGTTGAGCTGTTGTCTCTTAATCCCTTCTTTCCTGTGAAATAACTACTACTTCACTAGTAGCCAATTCTGTTGTTGCTAAACAAACATGGGCCAGATTAAGCTGAAACAAGGGCCAGTAATCTCAGTGGAAACGCGTTTGGTTGTTTCTCTTCTCTCCGGAGTTAAACTGGGCCATATACCAACAGGAGGGCAAAGAGAGGATAAATTCCTTTGAATCAAAGGAGGAAGCAGAAGTGTGCCAAGTAACTAACATAAGGCTGGAAAATAGTTTCTGCTCTAACTGTGTGATTTGATCTATTAATTTACAAAAGTAAATAACAGGCATTGCAAAAGAAATTCCAGACTTCAAGCCCACCAGTGGTTCTTACTGTACTGGCAGATGATTGCTATGAATGGTATCGATTGAGAAATCGCAGCTGTTTCAAAATAAAGTGATAGCTTTTATTTCTTTCTTGCTTCATTCACATGAACTTCCAAGTGAAATTAAGGACTCTCGAAGGACAACGTGATTTAATGTGGCTTTTTTTTTTTTCCCCCCTACCTGGTTATGAAGAAGTAAAGAGTCCAGAAGACTGCATAGCTAATAATTTTCATGAGGATATATAAAGTAGATTCAAGCAGAAGTGTTGGTTTGGCCAGATTACATATAAATGTTATTTTCTCCTGTGATATAAAATATTGAAAATGCATACAAGCTGGTAAATTTAATGTAGTTGTTGAGGAACTTAGTTAATAAACTACTATGGCCAAAAATTTGAAAGGACAAAATTCATGCAATTAGAAACTATATTTTCCTGCTGTAACTGAGATTTGGTTACATTAGATACATATATTAAAGCATAAAACTTAGCAGTAATGCAAAGTACTTTGTGCAACAGGGCTAAATTACAATTTTTATGGGAAAAATAACTTTCACATTTTAAAGACGTCAATGATTTTAAATGCACTGATTTAGTAACTTCCACTGGAAAAGCGCCATTGCTTTTAGGGACTGTGCCAAGTAGGTATCAAAACTCAGAAATTAAAGGAAGAACAAGCAAAACCAGGAGGTTTGAAACTAAGTTTATGGCACAGAATCTTTTTTCATTGGATATTACTTGCAAGTTAAAATAATTGCATGATCTCTTTTAGAACTGTTCATAACAAAAGATTCTCCAGCATAGAGTTTGTCTGATCATTCATGTTGATGCTGAAATGCAAGACTCCCTTTATGGTCATTGAAGTTAGCTCAGGGACCAGGTGCATGACCAAGCCATGGATGGAGCATAGCAAGGCACTGCAATCAGATGAGCTGTCTGAAGCATCCAGGAGCTTACTCCTGTCTCTGCTATAGGCTAACAGACGTGGTGTGAGACTCTTTGTCTGGTTTAAGCTATGAATACTGACAAACAAATCTTTTAAAATCTTATTATAATGGATTATGAGTTTGGTGTAGTCTTTACCTCTGCTGGAGTTCACATCCTCTCAGCAAAAGGATGCATTTTTCCTCCTCTCAGCTACATAGTCAAGTGGTGCTGGTCAAATGCTGATAAAGGCAGATCTGAACTGAGGTACCATACTTTGAATCCAGCAGTTAGGGTAAAACTGTAAATTGTAACAATGGTACCTAGAAAAAAAGTTGATGTCATAAATTCTTAAATTACCACTGCCAAATTCACTAGAGCTGCTACAACAATACCTTGCCTTGTACCTGGAGCAGGCTTTGATTGCCCTTTCTGTGGTGACTGTTGGGTCAGACCTAGCTGAATTTCTGTAGCTTGATCATGTCTCTGAGAATTCACAAAGGGGTAGAGTATTTCACTGGGTGGACCTTGAAAAAATACACATACTGTGCTTAGGTGACCAAACAGAAGTTTCCTTATTGTGTGATTCCTTCCTTTCCCTTTGCTCCTGACAAAAGCAAGCCACAATCCTACTTCCGTGCTGCTTTTTCAGCTTATGTATTAGTGAACATTCAGTACTTGAGCTGTGTATGTTGGACAGGACCAGAGTGATCTAGATACTCTTGGCAAGAGAAAAGTTAAGGATAGAGAATCAGGATCTTACCTGTACTTAGGTATATGATTATTTTTGCATTGCTGAATTGAGTGTGAGGCATTTTTTATAATTATTGCAATTACTGTTTCTAGGGCATGCACTCCTGGAAGACGAAAATAAGGTCTGGCATCTAGTCCGGCCAGTAGATGAAATAGATGAAGGCAAATCAAAGCGAGGCAGCGTGAAAGAAAAAGAGAGGACCAAAGCTATTACAGAAATCTACCTGACCAGACTTCTCTCTGTGAAGGTAAGGCTTAGCTGTGCCATGGTTACACCTTACACCTATAGATTTTGAGGTACAACTGAAGAAAATGATGCAGCTGTTAATCATGCATATGGCTGCAATTTTGAATATGTCTCACGTACATATAAGCTGGTGTTCGGGGCTTCAAGTTATTAATATGCCCTGAGGAACATTACTGGGAAAGAGATAAAGTATAGCTGCCAATCAAAGCTGAGAACCATGATTATGTGTTCGTTAAATAAGGATTTTTCATGCAAGACAGAGATGGATATTCTCCTCTGAGCCACCTGTTTAGATAATATTCTGTTGGGTTTTGTTTTGAACCAAATGCTTTACAAACTGCAACAGAGCCTCATATTTCCCTGGTTTTGTTTATGACCAATGCTTCCATATACCCTAGAAAAATAATAAAAATGTTTTCAAATAATAATAATCCTTTTAGTGTATTTTTAGTGCCTATACTGCAGAATGGATCACAATCAAAATAATTTTGTGAAGCGTTCCTCCTTGCAGAAGGAATTTAAAATTATGCGTTTAATGATCCTAAAGCCAGGTTCCTGATGAAAATGAGGGTGACCTGGCTCCAGCTGAGGCCGTTTGTCCAAGTGCGAAAGTGGTTGTGAAGGAAAGTCTGTATATAGATGACATAGACTCAGGACAAAGAGCCAGCAAGATATAGCCATCCCTTTTCTATTCCAAATAGCCAGTTTATAGATTATTACCAGTCTGGAGCTTTACTACCTGGTATGGAGCTGGTGAGGTATGATGGCTGGCACCACAGCTACCGTATCGCCCAAGGACTGCTGATGTGTCCTCGCTGACAGCAGAGTAGATCAGGGCTCCTTGCCTTCTTGGTCCCTGCCCGGTCCTGGGGCTGGCACCTAGAGTGACCGTGAGAGAGAGGATGTAGCCCTTCAAACATGTCCATAGGGCCAACCAGCTGAGCGGGGATGAACTGCATGTGTCCTCAACAGGGTCGTCTCTAAAACAAGGGGACAGTCTCTGAGGTCGTGGTCTCTAAGGTCCAGGCAGGTGCAGGAATCCAGCCAAGCACACAGTCCTTCTGGGGACACTTCACTCCTCGGGCTCAGTGGAGTTCATGGAGCCGGACCAAGCTGGGTGTCTCATGAGACGCAAGTGCTTGCCCTTAAACAGAAAGTCAAATGGTCACTGGTACTTGTCCTATCATTCTGCTTCTAAAAATTGCTCCGTGCTCTAGAGACAGAGAAACTGGGGGAGGGAAGCTGCAAAACCATTAAAGAATAGCTGACAATTATTTTAAGCGCACGACAACCTTGAAGTGTAAATGTGTTGTATACTTAGCAACCAGTTTCTGCTTCTTCTGTCGAGCAGAAAGCACACCTCACTGTGCAAACTGTAGAATAGTTGGTGAAGTCACAACCTTTCAGGCTAGAACATAAAATTGTTTTCTAGAAGGTCTTTGCTCTGTTGGCAGTTTGCAAGGTCACTGCTCTGAGAAGTTGCTTGTTTTTTTATCACCTGGTACCCTTAGCACTCAGGATGAAGGCCATCAGTGACTGCTACTAGCTGTTAGTGTCAGTAGGAATAAAAGGCTCTAGGATGGCACCGAGTTCAGCCTGTAACACAAATGTAATAGATTTTTTTTTTTTTAAATTTGCTTTTAGGGGACACTTCAGCAGTTTGTAGATAACTTCTTTCATAGCGTGCTCAACTCAAACCATGTGGTGCCCCCAGCTGTGAAATATTTCTTTGACTTTCTTGATGAGCAAGCAGAAAAACATGACATCAAGGATGAAGATACCATTCACATCTGGAAAACAAACAGGTACGGTATGAACAGAATAATACTTGTATTGCAGAGAAATGAGAGTGTAATTCCCAGGTATGGACAGGCACTCTTACCACAAATCAAAGTAAATTTCATTTATAATTCTCAGAATCACTTTAATTGAGGTAATGTGTTTAAATGATCAAAAGGATTCCCCATAAGAAGTTGCAAAAATGAAACCAGCCCATCTGTGGGGTTGTCATTGGCAGATTTACCACTTTACTTTTTGTCTTTTCTCAGAGAAGAGGAAAGCAAGAGACAAATGTGACTAGATTTACCTGTCAAATCACAAAATCTAATAAAATACTACTCGGGTACTTTCTTTAAGCATGCAGACATCGTTTCTTGCTATTTTGGGGCACTTAAGATTACTCTTACACAAGTTTTTCTCATTTTTCTGAGAGATGTAAAGACTTGGTTTTCAGACATGGAAACCAGACAACAGATAGCTTGTATAAATGTTGAAATAGAAAATTAAGCTTCACTGTTGTGAGGAGATCAAAATGCAAAACCCGTACTTAATTTCATGTGATTTGCTTGGTGTAGAACATTTGTTGTGTAAAAAGGATTATTTATCTTTTTCCTTGCTTTGCAGCCTTCCTCTTAGGTTCTGGGTAAACATACTGAAAAATCCCCATTTCATCTTTGATGTTCACGTTCACGAAGTAGTGGATGCTTCCTTGTCAGTCATTGCACAGACTTTCATGGATGCTTGCACAAGAACAGAGCACAAATTAAGCAGAGTAAGTGATTTGCATTCCACATCCTGACTACGCTCACGCCTGACAAGACAAAGGGCATCCTCGTAGACAGTACCCATTCTCTGAGGAGATGCAGTCTTGATAGTTATTTTTTAGTTTTATAATGAAGTTAGCATTTCACCACTTAACAGGTTGGTGAACATGTCAGTGTTACTGTGTAGTCTGCTGATTCACTTTTATAGAAAGGAGAAAATATCAACTGCTTTTATAACAAGCAAGCTTAAGAGCTGATTATTTCATGTCCACCAATAATTTAGTATCATCTTGCATTGATGTATTTGTAAAACTCAACAGTAATGCTGTGCATAAACTTCATCCTTTTAAAGCAAATAATCCCACCCATATACCAAGGTAAACGTGAATAATAAGCATCCGAATGTTAATACCAGTAAAGCTCAAGTGCCTATGAAAATAAAGTTTGATCTTAGGTTCTTGACTATCCATTGCTTCCTAGAGATGTTCATAAACCAATCAAGTTTCTCTCTATTATACATTTTTCAGGATTCTCCAAGTAATAAATTACTTTACGCGAAAGAAATCTCTAACTATAAGAAAATGGTGGAAGAGTAAGTATAGACTCTTTTCATGTTTATTTGGAGTTGTTAAGGTCTTAAGCCTGTGTGAATGTACTCAGTAAGAGGAAAAGCAAATGCTGAGGTCATCATAGTCGATTGTCAAATGGTCAAAATTTTACACCTGAATGTTAAAACGTTCCCTTGGTGGTGGCATTGGCAGGGTTGAAATGGAGCACCATTATGTGCTCATGTCAGTGTGTGCTCGTGTCCGTGCAGGCAGATGGATAGATTTATTCAGGAGAAAAGATGATGCTGTTTTCCACAGTGGTTGCTGTCACCCATACAATGTCTTAACCAACGCTGCACCTCCATAACTCAGGAGAGATCAAACCCTGAAAAGATTTCAGGATTTCAGATTTTCTATTGTGTCTCTGACTTCATTCATTTACCAATTGGCAATTCTGTGAATACCAGGGAAGGTCTGGCACAGGACAAAACCCTTGCTAGCTGATGACTTCAAAAGTTTGAAGACCTAAAATAAACATTGGCTGCAATTACAAATAGGTTTCTTTCCTGTGGTTTGGCCCTCTACAATCAGGTGTGATCTGCCTCTGTTGTGAAGGTACTAATGAGTGTTGGGAGACAGGATTACTAAAGGAATCATTGGGCTGTTGTGGCAGAGTATCTCTTGCATTATTGCGAAGCTTGTTTAAAATGATTGCCAAATCAAAATACAGGATTACCAGAAAGCCAGAGTGTATTTCACCTAATTGAAAGTTTATTTTCATTTGTTGCAGTTACTACAAAGGTATTCGTCAGATGGTGCCAGTCAGTGACCAAGACATGAATACCCATCTAGCAGAGATTTCTAGGGTAAGAATAAATTCCGTTTTCTTGTGTTGAAATTGGAGCCAAGTATAGCACTGTTTTTCTTTGCCTTCTCTTTCCAACTCAACAAGTGGATTTATTGTATGTGCAAACATCAAATGAGTTATTTCAAACATCTCTGAAATACTCCTCCTTACTGTAGTCATGTCTTTTAGCCCTTTGAAATGTTGATTATTGAATGGAACTAAGAATGGTTATCATCACTAATCTATCTGAGTGGTGC
Organism: Limosa lapponica baueri; assembly: GCA_002844005.1. Taxonomy (NCBI): domain Eukaryota; kingdom Metazoa; phylum Chordata; class Aves; order Charadriiformes; family Scolopacidae; genus Limosa; species Limosa lapponica. Next base: position 537,435 of record KZ505658.1, read on the forward strand.
AGGTGCCAGAGCAACGTGTTCGGATTTTTTCACATCCATTGTGGAAAAATGATAGCGCTCTTGAATGGTGTTTTCTCTCCACACCATGTAGAGGATTTTTAGCATTGATCATACTGATGGCAAGTAATGACCAAATTCAGAGCACTACCACCGCAAAAATTAAATTTCAGAAATGAAAGGGGAGGCACATATGTTAAGCATAGCTTATTTGAGAGCCATCTGTATGAGGGCAATACTTCTGCTTTACGCTGCATGTGAGAAGCTCACCATGTGCCCCCTCAGTGGCACTTTTGGCATGAGAGGTTATTGGGGTTTACCTCTCGTGGAGAAGAGCAGAGGGGGTGGGTTGCAAGCTGGGGACTCTGCTTGGTGACTGGTGGAGCAAAGACTCTACAAAACCTGCTTCAGTCTTCAAAGAGCCTGTCTGCTCTGCAGCTCAGCTTAGCTAGAGCAGGCTCGTGCCTTCAAAGCATTCAATTTAACTGGGAGAACCAGGAGAGGCCCTCACCAGTCTTAAAAGATGTTTAGCCTGAGCAAAGAGACAGTGTGCTTACTGGCTGGTTTACTCATTTGCTTAATTTGGTTGAAGAGTTCTAGCGTAAAGAGGATGTTTGGGGATTTTTTTGTGGTTTGTTTATTTCAGTGCCCTTAGGACCTAACATTTTGCAGATCAACATCCTCATGAGAGCATTTCTATTTTCAGTCATTCACTACAAAACTCATCTGCAGTGACATTTCATTTTCCAGTTCACTTTATTACACAAATTGAGATGTATATAAAATTAAACCATTTGGTGATTAAAAGTAAATTCAATAGAATGTTTTAACATGGGCAGATACATGTTGATCCTTTCTATTTACATTATAAATTATGATAAAAATGAATATGGAAGGAGTAATCGAACATTGCAAATTTTGACCAGCACTAGAAGTGACTTTTATAGAGCAAGGAAAGATGGATTTTTCTCTGCTGGTTTATGCCTTGGGTAATCATTTATGCCAGTAGCAACATTTTGCAATTCTTCATTTTCTTAACTAACTTAAAAGACTATAGGCATAGCTAGAGACTTGAATCCTATACATTTGAATGAAAAGCATCTGTTTAGAGAGGTAGAGCACATTCACTAAATAAGTTAAATGTCGGGGGGGGGAGGGAGGAAGAGGTAATGGAGGGATTATTTCCTGCTTCATTTAAAGTCCTTTCGCTCTCTGTCTCTCTCTCTCCCCTTTCCATCTTTGTGAGTCAGATGGTTTTTCCCAAACATACGCGTGCTTGTGATCTTGATGAGTTACACCTTTGCTGTAGTGAGGTGTGAATAATTTCAAAGAGTTAAAAGGAGCTGGAGAAAGGATTTCAAACAGCCACGACAATGACAGAACCAATGTTTAATATCTCAACAATACATAGATTGTACTGACAAAATGTTTTAACTATACATACCCATGTTGGTAACAGATGTTTGAGCTGTAGTCTGTGGTTTGACATTCACAGTTCCAAATATTTTCCACCTCCAGTGTTAGAGTTGTGGACAGCGGGAAAGTTTTGATCTAAAAATCACCAAACAAAAGTTTTCTCACCCTTTTTTTCTCTCCCAACTGTCATTTAACATTGTAACATGTAACAAAAATTACAAGATGCAGGGGTTACATTTAGAAATATTGTATCTGGCAGTGATGCGTGTGGATAACTTTCATCTGCCTGTGATCATAGTTTGACGCGTTTGCTGCTCGCTTGTGTGTTTAACAGGCACATACCGATTCCTTAAATACGCTTGTGGCTCTACACCAACTCTACCAGTACACTAACAAATACTATGATGAGGTAAGTTGTGGCTTTTGCTTTCATGTTTTAATAATATCATGGTAAAAAGTTATAAAGGCTAACATCAGTCTAAAGGAACAACTTCTGGAATTCCCTGGGTAATCGCGTAAAAGCAACGCTGAGCAGAAAGCTCTAACTTTGCAATTATACACCTTGCAATTACACTGGTCAAGGGGGTATTCTTATAAATGAACAATTTCATTATGGGCTATCTGGTTTCAGTAGTGATAGTTTAACAAGATCTGTAAGAGAAGCAGATTTAAAAATCATTTATCTTCGGTTCTACCGTCCTAAGAATGGTAGTTCCTAAGAATTAGGATATAAGAATGTCACCAAGCAAGAAGCACTCCTCAGAGCTGTATCACGTTTCAAGCCGGTGGGGTTTTTTTCTTAGAAACAACCCATTAGACTTGTTTTGCTTATAGGAATGGGGCCGTGCCTTTCTTATTAGTTAAGATGCACTTATAACTTCCACGCATGCTACTGTCCCCAGTTTGCCAAGCCAAATGAAGTGCCTGCCCAAGGTAAACCAAAGTCGAGTAACAGCTGAATATAGTCTGATTCAAAGGGAGACTCACAGATTCAGTCCAAAACATTTCTTAGGTTCTTTAGGCCCCATGGAAAGCGGGACAAAGAACATCCCAGTGTAGCTGGGCTGTGGCTATAGCTCTCCAAACTTAATCTGAAAACAAAAAGAGAGAAGGAAACTTTTATTCAATGGTTTCCATGGAAATGAATGCTTCCAGAAAACTCCCAGAATTAAATCAAAGCGAGTAGGAACAGATGCTGAATGGAAAAGGAGTACAGCACATGGGAGCTCTTTTCGGTTAGTCTTGCATCTCAGCACAGTTCGTGTTTTCACTTCTATTTAGCACTAACAGCAGCGAGTCTTATCCTCAGCTTCAGGGCAGCTGCTTTACACGGGAGCAGCCAGCCTGCTGCAGCTTTAAAACAGATGTAAGCAGGGAAAATCAAATCCCTCTGAGAGTTCTTGCAGTGGGGGTCAGCAGGGGAAGTGGCCGGAGGAGCGCAGGCCAACCTGATGGCGCTGGTTTCCTCGTCCCTTGTCCCCAGCACTAACCAAACTGACTTTTGGCATGTTCCCGTGGCCTGACCTCCTCCAGAAACACTCAGGGACCCTGGATGACAGATGAACAATAAAACCTCGATTCTTCCACACATCCCTGTGTCCCTGCTTCCACTCGTGGTGGCAGGTTTGGTGGCAGGCAGAGGTGGCGTCACCAGTCTGTGGGATTTGTCAGTGTCAGGCCAGCAAACCCCAACTCGTCACCGCAGCTCTTCCTTCCGCATACGTCACTGTATAACAACGAGGTGCGTCGGATGAAAGGGCTGCTAATTCAGAGTTATGGAAATAATCTGTCAAGAATCATTCAGTAAAATTAATCGAGCTTATTTATTTGCCATGAAAATGTTTTAATTTGCATAAATTGGAACATTTTGCAGCTGCCCTTGTCTTTATTATTGACGCAGTGGTTCCCAGCATGCGCTGTACCTTCTGCATCTCTGCAGGGCTTGACAATGACTAAGTGGGTACATTCTAATTGTCCACATTTATATGAAGGATATATTCACCAGCAGAGATAATCATGAATTATTTAGTCTAGATTTGAGGAGTTACAGCTAGATGTAATTGTTTAAATAAAGGGAACAATATCAAATTAAATTAGGCCCAATTTAAATACTGTAATAAGTGTTTATTAACTGTCTTGTAAAAATGTGTTCACGCTTTAAAAACAAATCCATTAAAATAATTATTTCTAAACAAATTTGCTCCAGCGTTTGAAACTCAAATGCTATACCAGCCCTTCAAAGTGAAATTATTGGCTAGATTGATACTGACTGCATTAATCTCCATTGTCGGTGATGTGCAAGAAGTAGTAAGAACCCCAGGTAGTGACAGGCAAACTCTATTTCTCCAGTTCTTGTATTTGCAAGTTCATATAGTATTTGAACAGAGCTAAAGGTTTCTGCTTGAGTACGGTGTCTGGCTCTTATTAATAAAGCCAAATCTGGAAAAGGAAGGGGTTTGCCATGTAACACATTCTTCTAATGGAGAAATCTAATAGTCGGTGGAGAAGTTTCCCTAAAGGATGGTGGAAATGAAAACCTTTTGAAACCTTTGAAATTTGATCTTGAGAAGCCCTAAAAAACTCTATTTGAAGAAGAGACTTCTCATAACAGTTGACCTTTTCTAGCTCTTGTTTTCAAATCCCTTGTGTCTTAGAGTCATACCTTCCTATATATATGTGTTCCATATAGCGGAGGTTTCATGTGGGATGCTGGGGGGCTCCTCTGATGAGCTCTTCGCTTCCTGAGCTACGTGGTGCTGGGCCGGAGTCTTGGCATTTCTTGGTGGGAGCCAAAGGGAGCCGCCGGCAGCTCCCTGTCGCTGTGGTCAGACCGTTGTCTCCATATTGCCTATAGACACAAGAGAACTTGCGCTGCCCTACCTTATGCCTGTGTGTGGACCACCCAGGAGCTTCTCATAACTAAAGCTCATGGGGATGGGGCTTAATTACTGCTGGCAAATGAGCCTTAAGCCTTATAGGGTGCATGCTACATAAAAACACTCTTTCTTAAATAGCCGTAGAGATGTTTTTCCCCCTGCCTGCTCCATCTTGGAATGTAGTATTTCACAAGATAAAGTGCTACCTATTAATTTGCTCGAATCCCAGCATAATGGGAAACATTAGAGCAACTTAGATAAAGTAACAGAGACGATCATTTTTATTGCCTTTGTGTAAAAATAGAACATGGGGCCTACTAGATGGGCTTTATCTTTGGTACAGAGTAAATGCAAAAGACTCTTTACAACCAAAGTAGTATCAAACACTTGGTCTGGGTATATAGTTGTCATATATTTTAAGCTAAATGATTCTAAACATTCCGTGTTTATTTCTTCCAGATTATAAATGCACTTGAAGAGGATCCAGCTGCACAAAAAATGCAGCTTGCCTTCCGTTTACAGCAAATAGCAGCTGCGTTAGAGAATAAAGTGACTGACCTTTGACTCAAAAGCCGCAATAAAGAAATCTGATCTGAAGATGTTCAAATTCATTCTTCCTGTTAAGGAAATAGTGTTCTATTTTTTAATGTATAATTACAACTTTAAATGAAAGATTTCATGGTTTTTTGATAGCAGAGGTGTAATGTAAAGAATTTTTACTGTAAATTATGCTTCTAATTAAAAGCTGTGTTGTGTGTAAATGAATCTTCTGTGGGAAAGAGAGTCCTTTGGTTGGGGGCAGGGTGGGGGGTGGAAGAAGGAAAACCTTTAGTTCGTTTAATTTAGTAGAATCTGAGACATCAGCATTTAGGATTCATTATGCAAGTAAATTCAATACTATAGCATCCTTTCTACATTAAGCAATATTTGTACCAGGAAAACAATAGCATACTCACAGACACATGCAATATCCCCTTTTATTTTGATAACTGGAAATTGACTTCCATATAGCTCTAAAACTTAGTCTGTGCTTATAACGAACATCGTGAACAACGTGTCCGATTTCTCTGCAGAATCTGAAAATGGGATTTGCTACCACACACAGTTCTTAATTTAATTATTTATGTCCATGGTGATGCACAGTATTGCACCCACCACAGTTGGCTGTGACAGGAATAAGAGTAATGTCGGTGTAGGAGGGTTCTACTGATTAAGTCTCATTCGGTTCAGAAATCACTGCAAAGAAGGAATTAGTCCTTAAAACTTTACAACTCTTTGTTATTATTGTGAGTTTTATGATATATGCTAATGTGCCTTACTTGTACTAATTCTGTGAATCTGATGAATGGTTTTGTAAAAAGAAGCAGATCAAAAAAAGAAATATTTATGTGCTATTGAATGACTTTTGTGTGAAAAACATGACCAGCAGAATGCTTGTAATTAGCTGCTTGCCGAGAGTGTGCTGTTTAACATGATTTGATTATGTATAATATCTTATTTTAGAATGGTTCTGATGATTTTTTATTTGAATCTTGGAACTGTCCTAGAAATACCATCACTTGTTTTTATTGTATTTGTGATGTAAAATACTAGTATGATATTGGAAAAATCATATGCCCATCTATTGAAAACCACTCAGTCAGTTTTGAGCCTTGGAATGCTGCATTTGATTGAATACACACCATAACCCATAGCAAAGACAATTGAAATAACTTGTCAGAAAGTGTGTGTTTACAATATAGGTAAGCTCCGTACAAATCAAAAAAGTTAGGTACGTCTTCTTAAATTGCTGTATTGCACATCAGAGAACTTTATTCCTCTTTGTCTTGCAAGTTTTTTGGCAGTAAAGTAGCATTTTAATGAAGTGCTGCCATCTGTACTCCTGCGTTCATTGTCCTGCCAAGCGCCCGGACCCTGCTGAATCTCAGCAAGCTACCGCAGTCTCTGCTGCCCGCTCTCCCTGCCCGGTAGGTTGTCACACAGTGACTTTTACTGTTTGTTCATATTTTTTCCCCATTTTGAAAATTTCCTAGTATTTCTCAGTGGGCCTTTCCTTCAGTTCCCAAAAATCAAAAGCCTCGCTGCAACTGGTTTCCTGCCCAGTAAGCTGGGAGGGGATTTTTTGGTTTGTTTTGTACTCGACTTCTTGCATTTGTGTATAATCATTCCTGAACCTGCCTGGGCTGTAAGTTATTTTACACTGTTTAGGACTGAGGTACATGACTTCCACATAAAGGTGCTTTGCCAGCTACTCCTTCATCAACAAAAGCATCCTAATTTCATGGCTAATCTGTTTCTTTGTCATTATTTGTAAATCCTGTTAATTGTAAATCAAATACAATGTTGTTTTTTTCCACCAAGTCTCACGGGATCTTTACTGAAATATTGGAGGGTTGAAAGGGGTTTGTGGTGCTTCCTCTAGGGGTGGTAGAGCAGCAGCGTCCGTCAGTCTGCGGTTGGTAATGGAGGCGCACAGCGCATCCTGCAGATGGTGTGCCTGACATCATGCCCTTTTTGTGGGCACTTGCTCTGAAAAACAAGAGTTCTCTTGAGAAGGGAGGATGTAGTGCAACAGCCCGGAGCGAGGTCTTCTTGCCTGATGAAAATCCGTCTTGGGACCTGAAAGCCAATTAAAATGCGGGCTCAGCAGCATCTCTCCAGGGAGATCAGAAAGCCCTGCTTGAGCAAGTAGGCTTTCAGGGGGAACATTACGTGTCCCCCACCATCAGTGACTTGATGCAGAGCAGCTGCAGGCGATCATAAGCTGCTGTGGGCTGTGGCAATGCTGGATCTTTCTTACCTGTTAGACGAGCGTGTGTGTGTGGCTGCCGGCGTGTGTGAGTTTGTGATGGATCCACTGGTCACTCTTTGATGCCCTTTTTTTACATCCTGGGAAATTTGCAGGCTTTTGGTGCTGCAGTGCCGTCTGCCAGGGGACATGGAGACAGATAACGGTGAGCAGCTGCAGCTACAAAGGAGACTTAATGCCAGTTCTTCAGTTTCTGTAAGTCTCCTCTCCTGAAAGCACTGATTTGGAATTTGAATTGAAGAACTGAGCTGGTTTATTTTATTCTGTCCCAATTTGGCTGAGTTCCTCCAGTGCTTGTTTTTCCACTCTGGTGCTCTGTTTTGTCCAGGCCTAGATTTTTGGCTTCAGTTTTCCCTACATTTTAGCAATCTGATTCTTAAAGGCTTCATGCTCCTCCTTTGGTTTCTGCTGCTCCTGCCATCTGGTTCATCTGCAAGATAAAAGAAAAAAGCTCACCGGGGGTCTCCCTCCTTTTCATCCCCTCTGCAACCCCTCTAAGGGGCACTTTTTTGAGCACAAGAACCTTCTCTCTGCACAATAGGAGCCACTCTAGTCCATAGCAGCAGCTGGGAACAAAAGTCCCTTGCTTGGACATCTCCCAGCCGTAGTTCAGAGGTGGGTGCAGGCTGTCGGCCACCACCAGCAAGTCTGAATCCCATTGCTGACTTTCAGCCTCTCCAAAGGGTTTGCTTGTCTCCCCACCAGGAAACAAGCAAGTAGAGGTCTCAGATGATGGGACAAGGTCCCTGCCCCTGCTTGCCTAATACAGAGTAACTTGCTCAACTGAACAGGAATTTGGGGTTTTGTCTCTGGCCAGGAATTTACTCTCTATTCCTTAGCGCCAGGTTTCCCCTCTGAGACCTTAATAGATCATTTTGCTGTTCTCTATATGCTATAGATTTATAAGCAAGTGGTTATGGGCGCAGGGGATCTTGGTTAGCTTGTGTACATGAGGCATGGTGCTTCCTCAAGACAGTGTCTCTGATGAGCCTGTAACAGTCCTACTTGAGCCTCCCCCTTCTGCCGGCTGCTGTTGGACACATTTCTCAGCCTGTTCAGTCTGAGCTGTGTTTACACTTACTCTCTAAAGCTGGCCTTTCTGGCAACCTTTTGAAGACCAGCAGAGCCATCACTATAAACAAAAACATATGGGGAAGTCAGAAACTCAAACTGGAATTCATAAATTCACAAATTCCCAAAGTGTCGTAACACAGGAAGATTTTTAGCCAGCTGCATAAAGACTTGAAATAGCTCTGAGCTTGAATTTCAGCTCTCCTGGACTTACCAGCACTGATGACATTTTGTGGCCAGTCCTTTACTGTTGCAGGTCCTCAAGCCTTGTTAGTGATGCAACCGTTTTCAACCATAGTATGCCCTGGTAACATGTACCTGCATGGCCTAAATTAATCTCTGATGTGATCTAGAAACAGTGCTTTCACATGCTTCCTACGGCTGCAACACCTCAGTTTACCCTGATAAATTAAGGTTCTAGTCAGGTTTCCCATTTGCACCTAAGCACGTGGTGTAACAGTTCTCTGAGTTGTCTCTGTGACTTCCTCTCTAAAGAATTTGATCTTGAGCAAAGATTGCCTTCTCTTAAGACTTTTTCCAAGCTTCTTGACTTCTTTTAGAAAAAGTTTATGGGGAAAGTTGTTTGGGTTTGTCTTTTTTTTCCTTCCTCTGCCTAGAGATAACCTGTCAGAGAAATGAGACTGTCAACTTCAGAAGTTTAAAGGAGAACATCTGGCTGCCATCCATTTTTCTACCAGCCACTAGCTCGACTCCTGTGCTATTCTGTTTTACACTCAGAGGGGTTGAAATTTGGCACTTTGAGTCACTAAAGTTGTTGCACTGGAAACCTCAGCACCATGGTCCTTGTGACGTGCTTTGGTCTCTTATTCCCAGCTCAACGCAGTCAAGCTCAGTGCCTGAAGCTTTCCAGGTTCTCCATCACACAAGCTCCTCTCTTCTTAGAGGTCCACTTTGCCAGATCTGCCTGGAGCATGGGATTCCCTGGATAATGAATGACAGCCGCACACAGGCTAAAAATGATTGGCAGTTCAGTTTCCTCAGGCTCTGCGGTTACCTAGTCCGTGTTTCTGTCTTTTTTATTTTGAGAAACCCTCCTTCAGTTGATGAATGATGAATGTAAAAGGTGAAATTGTAAACTAAAGTTGGTCTTTCAGCCTTCCTCTTTTGTTAGTCTTTGTCTGATGGTGGAAGTCTTGGTGTTTGACAATTCCTACAGAAAAGAAGGAAAAGAGACTTTCCAGACCCACAGTTAGCAGGAAGTTTTTAAGGGTTTTGTTTTCTTCAAACCACGTCCCCTTATGGCTCAGTGGCAGGGAGTGTTTCTCCGTGCATTAGAGGAGAAAGTGGCTTCTCCTGTGCAGGCTTGTAATAACCATCCGTGCTCTGTAAGATCACTGCTGTCATACCAGTCCTTCAGGGCTGACTTTGGCCTTGCTGATGCACACTGCATGCTGCTGCGTGCCATTCCCAAAGAGGACAAATCCTACTATCATTCGTCGCCAGGCAATCAAAAGCTATTTCATTTACCCATGTATTCCTGTTTCTTTGCTGCTTTTCAGATAATTGCCATTTGAACCAGAAGAGTTTGAGTGCTTTCCTTCTTTTTTTAAGCTTTTAAAGCACCTATGTGTCTTAACAGATTGAACACTTCAGAAAGAAACTATTTCTTCAGTGGGACAGAGGACAATAGCTCACATACAGCTGTATATGGCTCGTCTTAAAAGGAAATAAAAATCCCACCATGAACCACACACTGTGGTTTTAAAATCCTTTATTCAGTGCTCTAATTCTGAACAATGTTTTTGGCTTATTTAATTCTCCTCAAAATTGAATGTTGAACAAAACTCTCTTTTTTTTTTTCTTTTAATCTACTGTAATAAGAAAGGAGTGAAATGAAAAATGTATTCCTTTGATACCCTTAATCTTTCCTCTCCTGTGGCTCTGCTCCTATTCAGTAAGAGATCATACTTGCAAGTTGCAAAGCCTGGATGCCAATCCATGGGATATAAACCAAACCAAAATCTATGTTTCCTGCAGCTGCATCTGGGTCCATGGCAATGCTCACAATTGTAAAACTGCCTCCAGGATGTTATTTGGAATTTCATTATTGTGGGTCTGGCTGGTTTCCTTGTCCTCTTTCTTGTGATCCTACTTCGTGTGGGTTTTCACCTTGTGTTTCGGTGGCAATTGCTGGACCACAACACTTCATTCCTCTGAAAGCCCATGGAAGGAAACAATCACTGTCTGGATTAGTCCTGCACTTTTCATCCCCGAAGCGCCCCATGGGCACTCAGGCCCTCCTCGGCTCAGCTCACTAGAAAATTACAGAAGTGGATTTTTTTATGCTAGAGCAGACAGCCTTACTGAAATATAAAACATTTCCATCTGTCTAAACTAAGTCGTGTTTGTTTTGCTAATAAAAACCCACTGGTTACATACAGTACTATTCATATCTGATGTACGAACAGCCCTTCTGAGTTCATCTAAACTCTACCTAAAGTCTGTAGCATCCTCTGGCCTAGCACCCTCTAGCCCCAAACTAGAAAGCAACACAGATCATGTTAATATCATTTAGCCTTTAGATGAGGCTAAATACACACATATTGCATGTGCTTGATGTGTGTATTTAGGCTTATTGCTGCTTTTAGTGGTCTAAAGTTTGTCTTATGAGGCTGCTATACAGTTAAAATATCCAAAAGTCCCGTAATGAGGCCTTAAAGTCCAGCTAAGGAGCAGAAAGACCACCATCAGGTTCAGCAGCAGCAAATCTAGCATCTCTCACTCTGCTCAGCTGTCAATATATATTCTACCCTTTATTTTAGCATGGTCTTATCTTGCTTTTCTTGTGCACTCGAAGCACTTGCTTTGTATTCTGGCACATTACTGCTTGAGATGAGATCATCCATCTGGGTTTTGTGCTATTTTGGAGCTACAGGTTTGGTATTTAATAGGGTCATACCCTGGTGCACTTACTCCTCTTACAATAATACTCGATAGAGAGCTGTGGCAAGTTGTGGTTTTTCTCCCTATGTCTGAAGTTTCATATGCTGATTGCTTTGACCTGGCTATCTACAGTAAGAGCCTGTAACTGCCCAAGTGCTATTATAGCTTTTGATTTAGGTTATGGTTGTGATTTTATCTTTCTTCCCAGTGAAAGGAAGATTAGAAACGTTTTGTTTGCCATTTAACTGGAAAATGTTAATAGTTTAGCTGCATCTCCAAGAGAAGAGAGGGGAAAGGGGAGGTGACGTCCTTTCCCTGTGAGGTGGCTTTGGACTATTCTTTTCTGAAGTTAACTAAGACAGTGACGACAAAGACCACTTCAGCACTGCTGTAACTCACAGACATAAGTTTCTTTGTGGTTAATCATTCATGTGAATTAGCAAGGCAAGTTTTTTAATACGGAGCTTGAATGTAATTTCAATCTCTGCTGTCCATCATTGTCTCTCTTTATCGGGTTTTTGAGATGACAGCACACACAATGTATCTAAGATTAGATTTTGGCTTTAAATATTTAGAGTCTGAATCACATCCATTTGTACTTCATTTCAAAGTTGAAGTAATGTGGCAGGACACACATTCTACAGTAGTTAAAACTCACAAATAAAAGGAGCGTTGAATTATTCATTTTAAACTTTTAAGCAATTTCTCTTTGTGGGCCTGCCCCCATGTGTTGCCTGGGGTAAGCTGCGGGATCGCCAGCTGGGCTGTGAGGCTCTGCCCTGCACACAGTCCCCCTGCACTGGTCTGCCAGCTGTGGCCACTGTCCCGCCTGCTGGGCCAGCTAAGGTGTACGGGTTTTTCGTGCTAATGGCTGGTATGGTTATCTGGGGAACTGATTGAGCCTAACAAATTCCAGGCTGGGCTTTGATTAGCTCCTATTTAACTCAAACTGCTCTCTGACGGGTGATTTCACAGTCTCACCAGAAGATTTGCTCCATTACTGATGACCAACTGGCATATCCGCAGCCAAAAGCTTTCTATTAGCTGTCTGCTGGGAAATGATACTAGTTTTAGCCTCCCTCCAGCAAGTGACAAACCCAAGGACAGATGAGTTCACTGCAAAGCCTGAGCCCTAGGGCCAGGGAGAGGACCAGCTTGTTGAGCTTTGCCAACCTTTGAGGCTGCCTCCATAGGCATGTAGCCCTCAAGACCGGAAGGAGCTGATCTGAGTGATGGCTGCTGCAAGAGTAGCCCCCGCAGAACTGCTCTCCCCAGTTGGGACCACCATGAATGCACTCTTTTCTGCCTTGCTGACATGCAGGAAGCCAAAAGACAGGCTAATCTCAGGTGGAAGAGTCATTAGAAGGCAAACCAGCAATGTGCCTCCAGGATCTCCATCCTCTTTCCGTTGCCAAGGATCTGAGCCTGACAGGAACTGCACCATGGCATGGTGTGGGCAGCATTGCTCAATCAAGTCTGCTCCAGCACTGAACCAGTAAAACCACATCTGTATGTCTGGCCATGCATGTGGCACAATAAGCTGACCTTGGTCAACCACGGTCCAGCCATCTGTGTCCAGTGCTGAGACAGGAGAGCTGGCACAAAGAGTGTCTGCCATGTCCAGGTACCCCTCATGGTGCTCTCAGCTCCTGGATAAGGGTCTAGAGACAGGAGGGGCTGAAACAGCTAATTGTTAGGAGCACCTAGATCCTAGTTCAGAGTACAGACAGTCAGAATAATGCTAAGAGGAATAAAGAAACCTCAAAGGTCAAATTTAACTCTGAACGTTGGAGGTATAAAGAGAATCTAATCTAAAAAGCATCTTAGAAACGTAACCCAGTTCACACCCACACTTTACAAGTTACCAGCAGCTCTGAGAAACACTGGTCTGTATGTTGATAGCTGTATTTAAAAGGTCTGTGGTGCATAAATGGATCATCTGTGAAGTATCTGCACTTTTATAGCTCTGACCGTTATGGCGCTCCTGCAGAAATGTTGAACAGGCACATGCTAAAGTTTTAAGAACATATAAGTTTCCTGCCCCTGTTTTCTTTTTCCTTGGAGCTACAAGACCTTTTTAGCTTCATTGATAAATGGCTGCACCACAGAGGTAAGGCACGTTCACAACCATATTATGCTCCACAAAAGCTGAATTTCATCATTATTTTTTCCCAAAGTTCACAGTGACTCTCCTTCTCTGTTTACAAGTTTCTCCACAGAGGTTGATGTAGATAAATCTGTTATTCTAGCAGTGTACAGTTGTGCTCTGTTATGGACTATCTATATGCACAAAAAAATTACATATGCAGTTCTCGATAACAAACCCAGATAATTTAAATTCTCAGTGGCACATCTCCCTAATTCTTTTTGTTTGTTTTTTGTTTGTTTTAATGAGGATTTTTTTTACTAAAGGAAATTCCTTCACCAGGGAAATTTTAGCCTTATAAGCCTGTATATTTTATGTTGCAAATAGGGTTGAAGTCTGTTCTCATTAGAACTAGTGGGTGTTTTGCTTGGGTCGAAGATCCAGGAATGTGACACAATGCAGTTTTAGACACTACTCATTAGGCTAAAAACCAATTTGATTTGATGGTAAAGTAGGCTTTTTTTTTCCAAAGTTCATTTAATACATTTCACATAACTAGCAACACAATCTTTTCCACCTCTGTTTATTGTTCAAAACAGGGAAGAAGCCAAATTCTGTTATGTGAGCATGGAGATCATGATACTCAAGAATGGCCTGGCTTGTGTCTATCTGTCCGCCGTATCACCATGTCTGTAATGAGACAATAAACGGGCTTGAATTGCTAAACAACAAGGAAGCTGATGACTGGATGATTGGATGATCAGATGATCAGATCAGGTCCATCTGCATTTCTCCTATCTTTTCAACATGGTCTCATGTATTAACATATTTGGAGCATTGATCTGGCTACTAATACGGTGCAAATGTTGCCCCTGCTCACCCTGGATCCACCGAAGTGTATGGAAGGTCCCTAGTGATTTAAAAGGACCCCGGATCTCGCCTGCAATCTCAAGGTGATTTAGTCTAAAATCAATTACATTTGCTCTCAAATCAATACAAGTAGTGCTTTAACATGACCAGCACAAGAGAGGAAACTGGAGGTTGCTGCAGATGGCTAAGGCAGGGAGAGAAGGGAACCAAGCAGATAATGTGTCAGGTTGATACCATTTTCCTAGTGCCTGCTCTGCAAACGGAGGGCTGGCACGGCCTGGACCTGGCCATTAGACATTCTGATTACCATGTGGAATCATCCCTGTCTTCATCCAAAAATCTTGAAATGTTTTACAAACACTAATTAAGCCCTGTGAGGTGGCATCCTGTTTCTGTTTATGCAACAAATTAAATAAATAAATAAACAAACAAACCAACCAACAAAAAACCCAAAGCCCACTTGCCTAAGGTTAGAGAAGAAGTTAATGGCACAGCTGGGAATAAACTTAAGATTCCAGATTCTTGGCCCCCAGTTCTAACCTGCTGGCAGCGTGCCACGTACAGAAAAATGAAAATTGATCCAGCTAAATTGCTATCTCCAAGCAGACAATTTTCCAAATCTTTGTAGAGAAAAATATTCAGACACAAGGTTGGGACAAGAAAAACCCACTTGGCAAGGGTGATCTGTGTTCAAAGTCTAGCATTCAAAGAAAACCTCCTGCCTGTGCTTAAATATATACAGCTATTTGTTGAAAAAAATGTTTGACCAAGTTGCAGACTATAGACATTCAGCATCTGTGAAGGGGGTAGGTGAGGCTGGATGATAGTGTTTCTCAGGGTGTTGTCTGACCCATCCTATAAATGTGGGCAGAATACAACTCCACCAGCCCTGTAACGAGTTTGAGAGTGTAACTTTGACATCATCTACAAGTGCCTAAAATGTCCTCATAGACATGGATGTACACATGCAGGTGATGCATGTACCCCCAGGGGACAGCCAGCTGGGCCTGGTCACCTGTGGCACAGAACTCGGTGCCAGCTGAGGACAAGGGCAGCTCAACTTTGGTCTCATCCACAGCCCCACTGCAGTCCCCAGGTCCATGGCTGCCCTGTTCTTCTCAGTAAGCTGATGTTTAACCAGGCTGGATGTTCCTGCCTGAACCGCAGGAGTCACACCTCTAATTAAGTGTGGCTCTAGGGCTCTCTCTACCTACCTCACTTAGCACAGAATCACAGAATCGCAGAATCATCATGGTTGGAAAGGATCTCTGAGGTCACTGGGTCCAACCATACACACACAAAAAAGACCCCTACAATCTTGGCCACTAGAGCATGCCCTGAAGTGCCACATCTACACACAGTGGTGCAAAAATGGATCCTTACAAGCATGAGTCATGCCCGTGTCCTGTGAGCGAAGCCCTGCAGAGGACATGGTACCATCTCAGGAGGAGAGCAAGGAGCTGCACTGTCCCCCTCTCCCAGTCCCACTTACAGGGTTCAGGCATACAAGGCTGGTGTCAGAGGGAGGCCACCAGCTCCAGCTTGCACTGCACCAACAAAATTCATCACGGCACGCCACAATCAGGTCTGAGCACTGCCATGCTCCAGGACGTGGTGGCAGGGGAACCTGTGCCCGCCCTCCCACAAGCCACCTGAGTGTACCAGGATGGAGATGCCACAGCAGCAAGGCAAGCCAACTGACCTTTCTCAAACTGGACTAAATATTTCCATAGTGCAAAACTGGTTATGATCAGATAAAATGTCTCCACACTGACACGATGACAGGAATGAGTTGTCCCAGTGAAGCCGACTGGCCCTTCTAGTTTTGACTTTGAGAATTTTTGGGGGAGGAGAAAGCATTTGTTTGAGCTGAATTAAATATAAGATGTTAGAAAAAAGCAA
>KZ505658.1:575701-602954 GCA_002844005.1 Limosa lapponica baueri
ACGGCTTGAGCCCAGATCAGGCCATTGGGTAGCGACGCTAAAACATGTATTTTTAACGCACCTGAAAAGGCCGGGGTTTCGCATTCCCACAACTCCTCTAGTTAGCTGGAGCCTCTCAGAGAAGGTCGCTTGAACCTTTTGTGCTCCCCGTTTCTCCTAAAATACATCTGCGCCCCCATCAGTGTGCCAGTCAGCCAGCTGGGAGGGGGACCCCCCTGGAGGGGCGGTTGGGAAGCACCGGGCACCATTTCAGGAGGCCCCGGCGTTGGTGATGTTTCTCTGGTGACCCTTTGCCCAGGCCCTCCCTTCAGAAATGGTGGGGCAGCTTCCCCACACGGCTCCGCGGCCTTCAGGGCCCAAACGCCGCTCAGGGGGTAGTGCCAGCCCTGGGGTTGTGAAAAAGATCTCAAAGACATTAATTCGTGCGGTTTGTATGGAAAAAAACCAAAAAACTAGGAGATTTCTGCTGCAGTTCTTTCATGAAAGAGCGTATACCCCAGCACCATCCATACTGTCAGCAACCTCCAGCCTGAACACGGCCATTGAGCTGAGGCGGCGAGGCCACGTTATCTGTTTCTCTGTGTGACAGGTTAATTCTACAATCCATTATTTTCATGGGCAATAAATTTCACAAGGAAGCTCGTTTCTTGGTAACATGCTGAAATATTTCTGCTCGCTTTTGCCTTCACCTAAATGATATGGCTGTTGTGCGTCAAGTGCTGATAAACACCCCGTCCTCACCCAGGGCTGCACCAGGGCTTATAAACATTTCTGACAAAATTTTTCAAACACAATTGCAACCTCGTTGTTGTGGCCTATTTTCAGAAGGCAAGGCTTCCCTAGAAGCTATTTTACAACTCTATTAAGAGCTATACTCTGAATAACAGACCTAAGTAATTGTGAACGTTTTACTGAAATGGCATATATAGCACTGTAGGGCTGAGGAGCAATTAGGATGTATAAAAGCTGGGTGGCAAAGGGGTGAAAAAATAAAGATGATGTTAATGTCTTGGCAGTCTCACCTTATACAGCAATCCATGTGTTAAGAACATTTTGTCCGTGAGATTTTTAAGGTGAGAACATGTGTTTGGCAAAACCATTTTTTCTTCAACTTATTCAGGTAGAACATATGTCCTCTAGAGGTTGATTATGATCTTAAAGTTACTCTGTGTAGAGACATTTAATTCACAGTTTAAATTTCAATAGACTTATGAGACATTTATTTGAATATTACGAGAATTTTCCTAGGTTAAAATTCAGCTCAATGTGTTGAAGACATGAGCCATGAAGATCTTACTTTTGAAGTCCCATATCTTTGTGTTATTTATTAACCCATTGCTTCCCAAGTCATTCAATAAAAAGCAAACTGGCTGGGATGCTTTGTTGCTGTGCAGCTTTGAGAAAGATCAGCAAACTTTGAATGAATGATGATGTACTAAAGATCTCCAGCCAGGTCTCCTGCATGTTCTTGAATGCAATCTAATGTGGCCAAGTACAGTCTGATGTCCTTTCTTGGGCATTTTTCAAGTGAAGCAAATGTTTACGGTTATCAGCTAAACCATTTGCCCAAATTAAATATAAAAAGAAAGAAAAAAAAAAAAGGAAAGGTTCACATAGGGTGATTCCAACTAATAATTAGGTAACAGAAATACTACTGCTGACATAACATTACTTCTAAAACAAGTATAATTACTCTGTCTCTTGCAGTATTAACTGAAAATCACAACAAGCTGTGCAAACAGCAATCCAGCATCTGAATAACAGGAGGAAAGAGCATTTCTCACAGAAACACGCAAACTGGAGAATGAAGTGATTTGTCTAATTACTTTGTCCACCTCTCTAGTTGTACAGACTGATCCCTTTGTATTCCATGTATTTGATTTCTAATTCTATACCATGCACAGTCCTATTCCACTTCAAAACTGAGCACTTAAAGGGATTAATGTTTGTTGATTGCTTTCAGAAGATAATATAGCCTTGTTCTCCTCTATGCTATTTACCCATAATCTTTTATTTCCAAGGAGAAAATTCTGATTAGCCTTATGCTTTGAATAGCAGAATTATTTCCTAGAGTGTGACAATTGTGTAATCATTCAAATAAGCCAGTAAACAAGCCAGGACAAATTTATCCCCGGCATAACAATTCTGATTCGATTGAAATAAAAACAGTCATAAATTCAATCCACAGTAACAGAGTAAAATGCCCTTGGGGGCTCAACGAGTGAAACCTCTCAGGCCGGAAATACCTGTTCTGGTTTCTTAACCAAATTAATGCATCAGCCTTGCAGAATATGCTGTGTGTTAAAATACAGCGACATGGACAGAGACCAATGAAACCAGTTCCCAAACAAGCTGAAATTGCTTTAATGAATACAAAGCAGAATTAACATTGTAGCTAATATAGGCATCTGGGCTTGGCAGTAAATTATGAAAGGTAGATTTCTAATAACTCTGTTTTCAGAGACAAACTAAACCTTTAAGGCTTTTTAATTAAAATGGAAAAGATGCATGTGGCCTTTCAGAGAGACGTGGGGAGGCTTGTAGAGCACTGAAGTCTGAAGAATCAGTGATGATACAATTTCTGTTATTCGGTGATTTATGTAGCCACAAACTCCTGGCCAGCATAGCTTTAGTTTATTGCATGGTTAGAAGACCAAGAATGCACAACACGCCCCAGAGCACTCCTGCACCACCACTGAGATGAAGACTCTGTGACTGTACCTGGAATACTGCCCAGCCTTAACTGCTATTTTCTTTGAAGAACTCTGAAGAATGTTAAAGGACTTCCAAAAGGACTTAGAAGAATGATTTGAAGCCCAGGGAACCTAATAACAGAAGAACCTCAAACTATTTAGTTTGTTGAAGAGAAAGCCCAGAGTTGATTCAATCGAAGAATCTGTTTAGGAGAAGATTTCTAATAGTCAAAGCTGACAGAAAATGAAGATACTTTAGCTGGAAGCTAAGCCAAATAAAACCAGAACAGAAATATGGACCACATTTTTCACAGTGAGCATAATTAACCCCTGGAATTATCTGCTCAGGGAGCAGGTGTTTTCTCCATCATTCTAAGTTTATCTGGGGCAGGTATGAGCTTTGCACATTAATGTTTGGAAAGAGACATAGCGAGACCTGCCGAAAAACATTACTGCAGCTTGTCCGAACACTGGAACTGCCAGCTTGCCCAGATGCAGCGAGAAAAGCTTGTGATTCAGTGGTAACTGCCTGCTGCTGCCTACCAACACTCACACCAGTAGGCCGTGCAGAAGCTATTACAAATCTTCCCATGGTTGACACACCACCAGGGAGCTGACAGGAGGAGGAAGACAATGTGTCTCTAAGATCTAATGGTCCCAGTGCTCTGCCACAGGACCAAGCATGGTCCTGCGTGGTCTATCAGCCAGCCTCAGCAGCCCCTTTTGACTCCCTTCCTCCCATCGCAGGGGTTCACCCTCCTGACCAGCACATGACATTACCCTTCTTCAGGAACTGCACTGCAGTTGCCTCCATACCTTACCTGGCCTGGGAGTCACTCTCTAACCAGCCCTGCAGTTCCTCAGCAGGAACCTGAAGTGAAAGAAACCCCCTCCGTGTTCCTCAGACAAGGAGCGAATATCTGATGGGACAAAAAACCATGTGTGAAGAGGGTGCATGGGGAAGAGGGGTGTTTTGAGAGTCTGTGGTGGTGTGCCTGAGAGGTATTGCTGTCAGGAGTTCTGTAATGAGGTGGAGAACATCTGTAACTGCAGTAGTGGTAAGATGTGCTAACACTGTCTGCCCGCGCCTGAGTGACCATCACACAAAGCATTGGCACTGGGGTGCAAAGGCAAGAACCTGGAAAAGGCCAGGAGGGCAGAAGACCTTCTAAAGGAATCTCCTGCCAGGTATGAGATATGAAAGGCTGCTTAAATATCTCTCCTGAGCTCAGAAAGTATAGAGGGTGCTTAAAATGCTCCGGTGAGGCTGTGAGTAGTTGTTGCTGTTACACAGGTTGACCCAGAGCTAACAACAGTGTCAGCACAACAAGTCAGTTGTGTCGTATAAAATTTTCTAATTAAAATTTCAGTGCAAAGCAGATATTCAGCAAGGAAACTTCAACAAAACCATTAACATTTGGTGAGACTATAAATATGATTAAGTGTATGACACCATATTAATAATCGGCTGTACTGCTTGTATATTCTACATAAAATAATCTCATTTATGCGGGAAGATGATGACACTTAAATTCTTGTTAAAAGAAGGTTACAGTGGAATCAAGTATAAGTCGGAAGCTTCCAAAAAAGAGCATTGTATTTACAATCTTCCTATGTAAATTCAATGGCTGTTCACCTCTTCTGCCCCGTACTTTCAATCTGTGATAGATGTAGTCTTTTACATTGCTTATTTTTGAAACTTCAACTTTTAAAAATCTTCCTGTCTTTTAGATATTGATAATAATTCACTGTAGCTAAAATCCCAATGCCTGTGATAAAAAATGTTCTTCTATATTTTATACTGCCAAAAATGTCCATTAGTAAGAGACTTGAATTATATTTCCCATTTCATTTTTCTGAGGCTCATTTCTCATTATAATTATTATGTTAATTGTTTTCTTAGGAAGCTCTTCTTCCTCAGAAAACAGACTGGATTAATTGCCCTTTCAGCATTTACAGGATGCACATACCAATGTCCCAAAATGGCAAAATAATTGTCAGGCAGCAGTGGACTGTTCTAAAATCAATCAATCTATTTATCTATTTATCCAACTTCAGCAAAGACTTTCGTATATTATATTCTGTGCTCTGAGTCAAGTTTGCTCAGCGCTATCAAATCATTAGGAAGGAAGCTCTCGCCATGCAGAATGAACTGTTTGGCATGGGTGCATGGGAGACAGTCAAGAACAGACTGGGTGATCTTCAGATGGGTCCAGAGTCTCAAACACAAAACGTCTTAGCACTGAGACCACCACCCTGAAGGAGGTGCCGTGGGCTGGTTTGACCAGAAGTCAACCCCCAGCCCCTGTGTGAAGTCTACATTCACCTCCAAGATAATGCAGCTTAACTGCTTGGAAGTGATCAAGGTCAGGTTGGATGGGGCTTTGAGAAAGCTTATCTAATGAAAGGTGTTCCTCCCCATTGCAGGGCAGTTGGACTGGATGATCTTCAAAGGTCCCCTACAACCCAAACCATTCTATGACTCTATGATGCCATGGCTTGTTATGGAAAAGGTCAGTTTTACTCTGCCTGTTGACTGTATGTGCTGTTCTCTTAAAATTCTCTGTGTGCGTGTGTTTACATACAATATAATTTTACCTCTTCGTGAAGATTCTCACTGTGATTTCAATTTTTCGTTGGCATAAGCCTCCAAACTGGAATCAGCAAGATAAATTTAAATATATTTTATATTATATTTAATATGCTCAACTTAAAGTCCTAAATATTGCCAGCAGAAGCAGCTAAAGATGCGCAAAAGGGCTCTGCAAACTCCAGTCTGACTGAGGTCAGTAGCAGTGGCCTTGATCTGCGCCTGAGTTAGTCCAGCTGCTGGCTGTGTGCTTTGAGTTCTGCCTTGGGCACGCTGTGCTCTGGACAAGCTGCCTCTCCATGCCTGTGCCCCCCACAGCCTCCGTGCCCCGTGGGACCCTCTGCAATTAGAGCAGCCAGACATCTGTGGGTGGTTACCTGGAGTCACCAACCAGGATGGATATCGGGAGAGAAGGTCTCAGCCGGACCTCTGGAGGTGCGCTTGGGAGGCAGGCTGGAGGCTCATTGCCATCGTGTAACCCTTTCCTCATCCCGACTGCACCAGGTGTGTGCCTTCCCATGTGAACAAGTGGGGCTTCACACCTCAGTACAAAGGGAAGGTCTCTTAAACACCTGTTTTCATGTCTTACAAGATGTCTAATAAGCTTACTTAGGCAATTTAAAGAAAAGAGTTTCCAAATTCCCAGCTAATCTGTCTGAGGCGGGGACCAGTAGCTAAAATGCTGAAGCCTGCATAAACCGCTTTTGTTTAACACAAACATTTGGTATGTTGTCAATTCGAGCTTTAAAATGTGCAAGTTATTTCAGCCTGGCCATTGTGGAAATAACGACAAGGAAATTTCTTTGGAGGGCATTTTGGAGGTTCCCTTCTTTTTTCTAATAAGGGAACATTTGCCTGGGTTTTATTTTTATGAATGTGCAAAATTTCCCAGGCTGGGCAAAGTGAGCCAAGAAGAGACAATCCAATGACAGGCTGAGTCCATTAGGAACACCAGCACAAAAACACACTACCAAAGTGAACTTGGAGAAATCTCTTCTTACTGGAGAATATCGGTGTTTCATGAAGTGCTCTTAAATCCAATGTGCTTTTAGGACAACTGTTTACTTTCTTGGAAACAAAAACCATTTCATTCTGCTGAAGAGCACATAAATAAGTAAGTAAATAAATAAAAATTATTCAATAATTAAATCATCCTATCTTTGCAGTGCTACATTATCCTGCTGTTATCAGATTAAGACTGTTTTTCCTCCTAACTAATCAGATGGAAGGATTAAAACCTGCATACGCCAGTGAAACACAAAACAGCCAGAGGGAGAAAAGCCAATTTGATAGGACAGATGGGCTGGGAGATGGTGACACGCAGTGCCTTACTGTGGCTGGGCAGAAGAGTGGCAACTTTGTCATGAAAATGGATTGGCAGAAATATATCAGCAACAGCATTTTGACAGCCCACAGGATCTGCTTTTCTGGCCTCCAGGTTTCCAGGAAACAGGCATTCCAGGAGGTTTTGTTTGAGGGCACACACAGGTGGCACAGATGATGAACTTCATGATGAACCGTCACAATTTGGAGTAGTTATGATATATTCTGTCTACAAGAGTGCTCCCAAACATGGCCATATATGTTAGTGACTGCTGCACCAACTTAATGAATGCATTCCCCAATTCTGAACAATTTAAAGCATTGCTGTGATAGGTATGTATTTAAATGCACTTGTTAAAACCACCATCTATTCAGTTCCCACATCAGAGTAAAGCCCAGTGATACCTTTTCTCTTCTGCGTGGTTTGTGGTGCTTGGTGCAGTTCTGTGCCCCTGGAAAACCAACAGCAGCTGTGCAAGTGGCATATGTATTCAAAGAAGCTGCTACAGGCAGTTTCTGAATCACAGAGGATCAATATTAATTACATTTCATCACTTTGACACTATACTTTGCGGAAAAAAAAAAGCTAAAAATAGCCCTATTTCTTCTGTTTATGTTCTTTGTCCTTCTCAGTCTTTTCATTCCATTTCTCTCCCTTAAACTCCAGTAGTATACATGGCTCACTGAGAGGCATCCCAAACCACGTTAAAATGAAAAATTGGCTTTATGCGGCTTTCAGAAGTCTTTGATCCTCAACTAATCTGAGCAGGGTTCTGACCTCCTCCCATCCCTGGAGCAGGGCAAAGACACCCAGGAACCAACTCATTACCAGCACTATATCTGAACTGCCATTTGTTTCCATCATGCTCTTCAGCCCCTTTCCCCTCTGACCAGCTTCTTTTTTATGCAACCTCTTTCTTACATTAATTTACAGAGCTGCTTTTTTCCCTTTGTCCTTTCAATATTTTTTGTTCCTTCTTTACTTCTTAAGTTTGACCTTTTTTCTCTCATTCAAGATACTTTTTTATTATGCACTCATGATCATTTACTGCAAACTGCAGAAATCTAATGTTTAGCACTGGAAGTCTTTCAACAGTTTCTCTAAGGTTTCTCATGCATTCAGTCTGAAGAACTGCTTTCAGAATCATAAAGAAATGCTTTGAATGCTAACTAACTTCTTATTTTTCTCATTTCTTCTGAACTTTACTTCATCCATAGTTCCTTCATCCTGTGCATCTACAATCTAATCTTTAAAAATAGCTTCTTTTTGAGCTCTCAGACTTTTTAATGAGGTGGGCTACATTTCAAGTTAGCACTTTTCACCTTCCAGTTTCCAAATCATAATTTAACACAGTGATCACTACTTCCTTACCCAATAAAGCATTGTCAGAGAGGTAGTCTAGCGTTTTCATGACTCTTCCATGAGAAATCATTTTCTTTAAAACTATTACTCATACTCTGTTTTCTTGGTCTTCATCTCCCTCCTCGCTGATCTGTTCCTTATTCTTCCTTTGCATTGCTGTTTCATCCTTACTTGCACTGTGTCCAGCTACTGGCTCCTTTTCCCTCAGCTCTTTCATTTCTGCTGGAGGAAGCCATTTCTGCTGGAACTATCCCTGAAAGTAGCCCTCCTCCTACATTAAGAGCAGCAGCCTCTTTTAATGGCTTAATTAAACTGGAATGTTTCTGCCAACAGCACTTAAGGTTTCTGCAAGGGGACATCTTGCATCCCATGCAAGTGATAACTTGCTAGAAAGCTTATTTTTAAAAAAAGAGAGAAAACAAACCCTCAGCTCTGACTCTCCTCCCTACTTCAGCAACATGAATTTCAGTTTAAGTATTCTCTGTTTGCATGAGGAAGAGAGAGGAGGATATGGTCCTCCATGTCCCAGTAGGGCCTGTAGGTCACCTGCCTGCACACTGTGAGTCATTTCTTGGGTACCATGTTGATAAGTAGTTTGAATTTCCAGAGAACTGAGAAAACTGTACATCCCTGTTCCTCTCCCTCCTCTTTGTTACTAGTACTCACAAGTAAGTAACTTCCAATCATGAGTGCAGGAGTGGCCACCCAGCCCTTCCACTAACATGGTGGCCACATTCAGCCACAAGAAAAGCTTCAGCACTCAGGAGTCACTGTTTGTGTCAGAAATATTTCCTTGATTTTACAGTGCAGTTCTTTTGCCCAGGGTGAATTTTGGTCCTTCATCAGTTTTCATTTAAATTTTTTTTGAAGGAGAAAAATCTATTTTGGTAGAAGGTAACATCCTGGAAAGCGTGGTGTGACTTGTCAGCAGCAAACCAGTTTGCAATCAGATTGGGACTGTGTAGCAGCAGGGATTTTCCTCTGCAGCAAGCTGACGACACTAAGTGCAATGAAAGATAGGAATAGCTGTTTAACATTGGATGTTGGCTACAGTGTGAGGAAGCAGAGGAAGTCGTGGGCTACAGCTCTAGAACCAATTAACAGACTGTCATTCCCATCTCACCATGAGCTGGCATAACTGAGTGGCTGCCACTGCCATCACTGTTTGCCTCCCACGTATGTGGGAGAGTAGTAGGTCTGATTCTGTATCTCACAGCAAAATTGGTTTCTAGAAGATTACTTCATGGGCTTACAGTTCTTCACATAAGCATAGAATCATAGAATCATAGAATGGTTTGGGTCTGAAGGGACCTTAAAGATCACCCCACCCCCCTGCCATGGGCAGGGACACCTCCCACTAGAGCAGGTTGCTCAAAGCCCCATCCAACCTGGTCTTGAACACCTCCAGGGATGGGGCATCCACAAATTCCCTGGGCAATCTGTTCTAGTGTCACACCACCCTCACAGTGAAGAATTTCTTCCTAATATCTAATATAAATCGCCCCTCTTTCAATTTAAAACCATTACCCATCATCCTATCGCTACACTCCCTGATAAAGAGTCCCTCCCCATCTCTCCTGTAGGCCCCCTTAAGGTACTGGGAGGCTGTTATAAGGTCTCTGTGGAGCCTTTTCTTCTCCAGGCTGAACAACCCCAACTCACTCAGCCTGTCTTCATAGAAGAGATGCTCCAGTCCTCTGATCATCTTCATGGCCCTCCTCTGGACTTGCTCCAACAGGTCCGTGTCTTTCCTGTACTGTGGACTCCAAAGCTGGACACAGTACTCCAGATGGGGTCTCACAAGGGTGGAGTAGAAGGGGAGAACCATCTCCCTCAACCTGCTGGCTCCACTTCTTTTGATGCAGCCCAGGATGCGGTTGGCTTTCTGGGCTGCAAGCGCACGTTGCTGGGTCATACACACTTTCATCCACCAGGCCTTTGATATTATTGAAGGTAAGTGAATTTGCACTGCTGAAAACATATCTCTTTTTTTCAATTATATCAAGAGACCTAATACAGGCTAATTCCTTTCCTCAACAAATGGAATAGGCTAAAAATGGGCTAAGTCATCTTCCCACAAACATGAACTCTTAAACCGTTAAAGCATCACAGCTGCTGCAGTACTGTTGCTTCAGCCCCACGAGAGCAGAGAGCTTGGACAGAAGCAGCAATGGTGCAGAGCAGAGTTCCACAGGTATACGTAATGTCCAAATACAGTCTAATATTGATGGTGAATTGTCTTTGCCAGGGGCTGTGGTGATATCTAGCTATAATTGTAAACTTATTTCTCTTACTCTTCAAATTCATGCAGTTTCTGAAGGAAGACTGCTTTTGTTCCATTGATCTAAACTAGCTTGACTTTTAGGGAGGGAAAGAAGGACAGTAATGGAGACTTTATCCTTTTTTTTTGTTTCTGTGGTGTGTGCTACACGTCCCTTTCACCCCTAGCAGCAGTGGAAACAAGTCAGACTTGTGCAGATACCAATTCGGCGCTAGACGACAGGCCGAATCCTAGGTCCAGTTTCTTGCTGGCCTCCAGCAACAGGGACTTGTGACTGATGAGTCTTTCCTAGGGAGTGGAGGGAGAAAGGGAAAACAAGGCAAGTGCTGGAAGGATGCTAATCATCTCTCCTCCAGAGTTTCTTCTTGTTACCCTTTTCACAATGCGTGCACCATGCACTCTTCTAAGAAAGGTGTGGCCAAGGTACAGCATAATTGTGATGAACTTTGATAATGACACAGCGCAGTTGAGAAGGTGTGAGACCTCAGCATGGATTTTGGCTACGTAAGGACGTGCCAGGTTGAAGTAGAAAGTACCGCAAGGTAAGTTCTGCAAGGAAATTCTCTTTCTTCTGAGATCTTTTACTTTGCGTCCAAATAACTGCTCATATTGCCTATGCAAACTTCATAGGTTTCTCATGCTGAGTAAATGTCTGTTTCAAAAAGGAAGATAGCTCTTAAATACTTATTTTTTATGCACTGCTTGAAGTCCCAAATTGTTATTCAAGGATGGCAAGTGTATTTCCAGCAATAAAAACAACTCAGTGGGAAGTTTAACTATTTTATCCTTGCCTTCACTGTCTCACAAATGAGACAGGGTTTCTTCTTTTCAAGACACTGTTCTAATTCATCATGCCTGCAAACTTTTTGATAAAGTGCCTGTCTTTTAAATGCCACACAGCTCTCAGTGCATCAGGAGTTTACATTGACCGAAGCATTAAAACACAAATCATAATGTGGTGGTTTTTAAAGATCCAATGGAAAGGTTGTTTTGAACATCTTGTTGGTAATAAAAGCCGAAAGTAATAAATCAGGGCTAGAGAAGATATTAGTTAAAATAAATCTTATCTTGGCTAAGATATGGCAGGAATCACTTTAAAAAATACATATGAAGAGCAGAGGCTTGGCTCTCACTTGCAATTAACTGCCTTGTAGTCCCTGTGCGTGTTCTTTCTTGAAACTACAGCACCCCAGCTACTGCTGGTGAACTGCAGTGTGCAGAATCACACAAGTATCAGTTGTTGTCTGACAGCCATGACATGAGTGATTAACACAAACATGGTGACAGGCAGATGTTTTTACCAGTCCAGCCACACTAGAAGTTTCCTGCTTGCTTTGATCTTGAACTCTCTGCCTTTCTCACAGTTTGATCAAGATGTACAGGCAATAGCATGTGACATAGTTTAAAGATGATTTATAAGCAGGTTAAACTCATGCAATTATTTTATCAATGATTTATGTACTTCAGGATGCAGATCTTAACAAATTAAGAAAATTTAAAGCATATAAAAACATTGGTGATACAAGCCAATGAAAGGCTTGATCCTTACTTATGCTAATCAGGCTTCACACCACTCCGAAGTTATTTCACGGTAGAATTCCTGCAACAGCTGGTTTCTCAGCTGATGACCATGCTCGGAGGATCATGCTCACTTCAGCCAGTTACATGTCAGACATCCTGTCAAGACACACTGACTGACTTCCTACAAAATCCGTTTCTTCAGGCAGTTTTGGCTCTAAAAGTTGAAGCATCAAGTTGCCCTTTCCCTCCAAATGGCCACTGCCAATATTTTTTCTGCTAGGTAATTGTGTTGGGTGAGCAAGAGGAGTTATCATCTGGTCTGCCTCAGTGGTTATTAACCTTCCTCTAGATGAGGCTTGTGTGAAAAGGACCAGTTGTGTTCTGCCCCTGTCCAAGCCAGGTCTTTGTTACTGCCTCCCTATCTATACTCAGCCAACTCCTCCAGCAGTATCAGGGCTGTCACTCCTGGCTCAGGGCTCGCTCCTTACCCATGCTTAGTCTGCTTCCTCCTCCTCACTCTGAACCTGTTTCCCACAAACAGCACTGAAGCCAGGCTAGTGAGGTTACCTGAACCTGCCTAATCCAGTTCAGAGCCTCTCAGTCATTTCAGTGCTCTCTCCCCATGCTCCAAGCACCTGAGACACACTGCAAAGACAGTCCAGTCACCCTCAGACTCTCCACTGAGCAACAGCACCATCTTTGCACCTCTCCAGTGAGGTCTTACTTACTTGTTGCGTCCCCTTGCAGGTTCAGCAAGACAGTGTGGACATGTAACGTACATTCAGGTGTTACAACGATGGTGTGAGCTGCTTCTTGCCAGAGAAACAAGGACATGAAAGGAGAAAAAAACCATGAACACTCAGCCTTGGAACAAATTAAAGTTTCCTGACTCAGATGCGTAGTTTGACACAATTGCTTTATGCAAAAGCTTGTCAAATGTGAGTAGCAAAACATTTTGTTTAATCAAGCATAACATACTGTACCATAATATTAGTCTTGGCCGTGCATGTGTCAGGGGAGTTCATATCACCATGAATCACTTGTTATGTTTTGTTTAAAGACTTTTGGTGGGTGGCTCAGAGTGAGAGATGTGTTCTTGTTAACTCAGGAATGTTCTCATTTAGATGATTTAGGTTTCAGAAGGGAAAGTCCCTGAAACTGCTATGGAAGTTGGATTCCATGTCTTGATGTACCCCCACCTCCCACAAGATCTTTGCTTGCTTGAAAATTTCCTGTATATCAAAAGTCAGTGTAAAGCTAAATGGATTACTGCAATAACGGTGACCTCCGCCTGGATTGAGGTTTATCTCATAGCCCATTCATATGACGTGTGCCAAGGTTACTGAAAATCAAACATTGCCAATGGAGAGGCATTTCTGTCCACACATTCTTGTGGCCTCTCCTGCCATACATCTTTTCATACTAAAAAAAAAAAAAAAATAACAAAAAAAAGGTAAACAAAACCTAGGGACCAAAGCCAGCAAGCCAAAGCAGCTAATTAATAAAGGAAAGAAGTACTCTAGGTCAAGGCAGATGAACTGGCCTGCCTCCCCCAGCAGACTGTTCAGCTGCCAGAATAACTGCTATCGCAAAGCTTATGGATGACCCAGTCACTTTTTGTTCTGAAAACATTTCCTGCTGGAATAGATTGTTTGGCCCTGGAGCCTCTGTTTTCCTGTGTTTTTCACTGTCAGAAAGTGCGTGGATTTGCATTACTTGTATCAACACAGCAGCAGTCAGCAATATTTTAAACATCGTCGAGGTGCAGGGAGTCAATGGCATCAGTTCTGACTGACTAGAAAATGTATTACTTTGTTAGCAGCTTTTGCCAAGTGTATTTACTTGAAAATATTATCCTTTCCTGCACTTGTGTCTGCTCAGCACAACTCTGTGTTACCTGTGAATACCTGGGCTTCTTCTAAATAAGCCACAGTAGCATGGAGTTCCACATCTGATAACGAGCCCAACCTTTTCTGCAGTGTTGGCTCATCCGCCTTTGCTCCATACAGCGTGCAGCACAGATACGCCCCTCAGGATAAGTTCACACAGCAAACCGAAGCTGGGATTGTGTCATGGGTTGGTAACAACAGCAGCAGTGCTTTAAGATCACAGTCCTCAGCACATGCTAGCAACCAAAGCAGGCACAACCAGATATACCAAGGCAATAAAAAGTTGCTTAGTTTTGCACTCTTAATTGTTTGGTCCCTCCCTACAAGCCTATCTTATTCTTCCCTTCCATGACAGCAAGAACTTGCACCTTCCCAGGCTGCAAGAAACTGAAGCCAGGATGCATCATTGTGTGGGAGCCAGGGAGTGACTCAAGGTCAGGAGGACGTACGTGGTACAGGGTGAAGGTTGTACCCCTTGACATAGTATAAGGTGGGGGAGAATGCCCCTAGGCATGAGCTGGTGCAGGACTGGGGTTCATTTCTCACACTTACCTGTTCACGTTAGTGGGGTGCATATCCTCCGGTCACACGTTGCCTCCACTTGATATGCAACCTTTGAGATATGCATATAGAACTTCATTACCATGAAAGCTGGTTACTTAGCATTTTTTAGGGCTTATAACCTCATAAAAAGCCTTGGGAAAATGTAAAAACTATTATTGTTGTATGAGAAGGAAATCCAGAGGTCAGCTTTTGGGTCCACCTAAGTTTGTGGAGAGCAATTAGATGCAGAATTCTAATACCATGAACTTCAAAACTCTGGCTCGTACTTATACTGCCTAAGTCCATAATTATAAGCATTTTAATAGTGAAGGTCTGTTGCCTACAGTTCTACTTTTCTCAATAAATGGAACTGTCTTGATCTTTTCAGGCTTAGCAACTCATATCTCTCATACTTGAGCTGACTAGGATCCAAAAAATTCAGCTTTCCTGAAGCGTATCCATTGAGCTCCTTCTCTGGAAGACGTGCTCCAGGTGGTTATGGTCTTAGGAAATGAGTGGTTGGATTCTGTGCTTTCCTTTGCTTATGTAGAATCAAAGTTCTCTTTTCCTCTCTTTACCCTGTCTTTCCCTCATCCACTAGGGTTACGTGGATGGGAACTTGGGTTACACGGGTGTAGCAGTACTTTTACTTCCTTTGTTTGAAGCAGTTCCATTTTACACTCAGGAGTCGAATATCAACTAAGAAAAAGAGACAATTATTTTAAATTAAAAATGAAAAATCTTCCTTGATGACTTGATTCAAGCAACGGCTGGAATCCAGGTGTGCTGCACAACCAAGGAGCAGTTTACTGGCCCTCCAGCTTGTTTGGTCTTTAAATTCTGTGTGTAGAAAACACGACACATTCTGTAGGAGGAATACTTTCTCCTTCCCACCCCGTATTGATCCATTTTTACTTCCCATCTTCCTCCTCCATACCTTGGAGCTTGGGAACTGGGGCAGCCTTAGGCAGTGGGCAGAAATCTAGAGTTCAAGACAGTAAGTTTGAAGGAAGAATTGGAATCATACTTGTCACTCCTAGATGAGTTCTCCAGACACTGAAGTCTTGTACAGAAAAGCATCTGTTTCTCCTGGTGTTCGAAGAAAGGAGTGACTCTGTCTCTAACACTTGCCAGATGCTTAATCCTGTGCAGCTTTGGTACCTAGCTCTGCATAGTGTATTATTCTTCAGAGGATGCGCATGCAAAGGTTTTAGGCATTAGA
Source organism: Limosa lapponica baueri (assembly GCA_002844005.1). Lineage (NCBI taxonomy): Eukaryota > Metazoa > Chordata > Aves > Charadriiformes > Scolopacidae > Limosa > Limosa lapponica. The sequence continues at coordinate 591,127 of KZ505658.1, forward strand.
AAAAAAGCAAGTAATTTAAAGTATCTGGACCGTGCAAGCTAAATAATTTGTATAAAATCCCATAAAACGCCTGTAATAGCACAAGAACTGAACCCACAGTTCTTAAAATCTGGGCAACTGCCTACATTAGTGAGCACCATTCCTCTTTCTGGCTGATAATGGATGTGTCTGCTTGCTGTGTGACAAGCCTGGGGCAGCGTGTGGCTTCTGGTAAACAGCAAAAAGAGCTGGGATTCAAGTTGTGCTGAAGCCTGTCTGCTTACTTATAGTCATAGCTGAGGCTATAATAATTGCCTTCTCGTTATGGTTGAGAGTGGAGCAGCTGCTGTTTTAACAGATCACCAAGCACTTGCAGCGGTATGGAGTATTTTACTTCCTGAAGCCACCTGTCCCATGCTTTATGGAGTTACCTGCCAAAAAGAGAAACAGCAATGCTCCTGCTTGCTGTGGTGTTGTCCAAGTTTTATTTATAATATAAATCTATTTCTATTTCATAAAAACAGATTTATCTTTAATTTCCTTTTCTGCTTTGATGGGAAAAAGGGGAGGGAAGGAGGAAAGCAATAACCTATCATTTGACTTCAGTCACTAGTTACTGTTTCTGAGAGTCTCACAACCCCTGTGTAAAGGCTTTAAAATCATGGAAAGGCTTTAAAATCATGGAAAGCTATTCCCAGTGTGCTTTTGCATTACCTCAGAAAATTCACCGTAATGACTTCTGATCATGGCACTTCCTAATTGCAGGGTTGCAACTTACTCCTTCTGTAAAAGGCAGTGCAAAACCACAGTGTTTATGGTTGGATTGACCAGGAAAGCTGCACCTGCAGGGAGAGGCCGGGGCATGTGATTGCTTTCCGGAACAGTAGAGCTATTAGCTTTGTGGCAAAGGCCTAGAGCTGGAAAGATTGTGTTCATTGTGTTGGGGGAATTGTTTGATTGACTGCTGAAGCTTGCCATATGTGTGGAATATTTGTCTGCTTTCCTCTCTATGATTACAGTTATTTCATTAAATAAAAAAGGAAAGCTACAGCATTTACAGTCTAAGCATCCTCATCTGTTGCCATTTCCTCTCAAAGCATCACCTGCCGTATTCCTCGTGCTGAGGGCTAACCTTAACCAAAAGATCTAATGAAACTGGTATTTATGTCTAAGCTAGACTTTTATCAATTTGTACCTCAAAAAGCAAATGCGAAGCTTGGTTAAGCTCTTGTTATTGTTGTTCTTTTTGTGTGCTTGTTGAACAAATATTGCATAGCTATTATTAGTTCAGGTTGAGCTATGCTTACTGCAGAGCTCATGAATGGAAAGGAGAAGGTCACTGAGCCCAAACTCAGTAATTTTGTTCCTCGTGCCCTCTTAACAATGATCCTTCCAGACTATTCATATATTCATACTATCCACCGCTTGCACTACAGCAGGGAAATTCCCTGCTAGGCAGATCCCTCCAGCCATATAGCCTGCATCTATCAGCAGAATGGCGAAAAGTAGACATAAGTGAAGAAAGAAAGCATGTAGAATCCAGTAGCTCACACCTCCTCATTTTAGGTAAGCTAATGAGAGAGAATGTATGATCAACGCAGCAGTGGGGGCTATTGGTAGCCAGTCCAGCCGCCCTCATTTTTTTTTTGTCTTCTCTGCCATGTGTGACTGTGGGAAACATCTTCAGGGCTTGTTTTGGTCTAAGGCATATAGGAAAGAAAGAAAGGAAACAATGAAAGAAAATGTTCACTCTACTGGGGTGAATATCGAGGAAGGGAAAGTCTAGGAATATTTTGGGAAAGTTCTTCTCCTCATTAAAGCAGAACTGCTGATAACTATACATGGAAGGAAATAACTGAAAATAGGGTACTCTTGAAGGAGAATCCAGCCTTCTCATCTTACTTTAATTTTAAACGAAAAGGATGTTTTCTGGTCTACACAGCTTTTGATGTAGTTGTGAAGATTGTGAAGCTCTGTTGAAATTATGTTTTGGAGCGCAGTGTGGGTTTGAGGTGCAATGAGTCACTGGACAGTGGAGTTGAGGCAGGGGACTGGGCCTTCCCAGAGAACTCCTTGTGCTGTTTCTTATTGTTTTGATTTAAATTTTCCTTCTCTTTGCCATTTGGTCTTTTGCATGTGTGATTTGTAATAGGAACATCATGGGACGGAGAAGGAATCTCGCAGGTCAAGTCGAGGCTCCTGTTGTCATCAAATATTATTACAATGATCACAATTGATGCTAAACTGTGCAGCATGAAGGCCTTGATGGTGTCCAGTCTTAACAAATGGTTGTTATTTGTGGAGTGAGAGTCCTGCCAATTTGGAATGAGGCTGGAATCCTAAACTGGAAATGAGGAAAAGGGAGAAGCCAGCTGAATGAAACTAAAAAGACCTCATCACCTTGCAGCTGTTGCAATGTGAGAAAACCACTTATCTAGGAGATAAAAAAGTTTCAAAAGGCTGGATGCTCGCAAAAAAAACCTACTGCTCCACCTGCATGGGGAGTGTGGGAGTTTCTAATAGCTAATGACATAATTTATTGATTTTCTGAGAATAAAGGAGCTACTGTATAGCTAGCAATTTCTATAAGTCAGCACACAAAATAGTGCTGAGATTGAATGACTTTGCAGGATCACCTGTCCACAAAGCCACCAGTGATTGCAAAGCTCTTCTGCTGACACAGCAAAGTCACATAGAAAGTACCATATTTTCCCAGTACGTGTCTGGATTAAGAGTTTGGTGGAACATTATGAGTTTAGCAATTCATCACACCAAAGCAAGGGGCAGGAAACTGTAGGAAGAGTGACATGGCCTCTTTTGAGTGGCACACAGCAAAACTGGTGCAGAACCAGGTCCTGGGCACCATGGCATGTCTTGGGAGAGATATCAACAACGTTGCCGGGTGCTTGGATCTCATGGGGTTCAAAAACCAACAGCCTCTATTTGTATAAAGGCAAAACATCATCACTCTACTGAGCTCCTGGTAACGTGCTTGTTGCCTAAATTGGAGGGAAAAACAGTTTAGCAAGGGCCCTTGAAGTGTTGCTGACCCTTCTTTCAAAATATGTGTTAGTGTAGGATGCACAGTGAGGCAACTCCAGGCACTGATGTGGGCCTGGAAAATAAATTAGTAATTGCTGGGTCAGGGGAGAGAGACATGATAAAGCTGCTAGGTAGGTGCAACAGCATCACACAGAAAACAAGATACAGACCAGGCAGGAGTAAATGGACATTCTTTAAGGGCATCCATTAAGTTCGGAGAAAATAAAGAACTTGAATTTTACAATACATAACAAAAACCACTTTCAAATGAAGCTTGATTCAAGGTTTGCTGCTTCTGTATTTCAAAACAGGAAAAGTTGTGAAAACCAGTAAAAGAAGAAAAGTTACAGAAAACCTGGTGCTTCAAAAACCCCTGCTGGGAAAAGCCTTCTGTGGAGCTTTCTAGAAGAAGAATTAGCTAAACCTGACACAGTATTTGCTAAACCTCTGTGCTGTGAAATGGAGGGATAAAGACTGGCAGAGGCAGTTTGTTTCAATGGCCATGCTTACAATCAATCCAAGGTTTTAAAGAAAATATTGGGCTCTATCCCAAAACGAAAATTGTTGAAACTGCTGGACAAGGCAGTTGGCTGATGTCTTTCAGGAGGAAACTGGAACAGATTGGAGTAGATGAAACTGAAAATTATACTTGAAGAAGAGGCTCCTTAAAAGCTCATCTGCTGTTTCACACCACTGGAAAAGAGAGGGAGACGGCTAGATGTATAAAGAAAGCTAACTGGAGTAAGACAGAGTGTGTTACTGTGGCAGTATTAAAAGATGGGCTCACACCCATCTCTGTGATGATTTCAAGAACCCCAGTAGCATGGCATAAAAATCCCTGTCTGTTATCTGCAATTAAGGGCGTGTTTGCCTTATTAGCTGGTGATAAGAATTTCCTTAAGGTATACTGAGTCTAATCCCACATAAAATGGAGATTGAAGATGGTAAGAAGTGGTGTTAAGGAACATTAGTTTACCAAGGCATTTTGCTGTAAAACAGGTTGGTGTTTAGAACAAATGTGCTGCTTTTGCTGTAGAGACATCTTGCATTGGTTCCCCTTCACAGCAACTTTGCATGCATTGAAAAACTGTGTTGAAAAACTGTGTTGAAATGCCTCTCGCCTTTGCTTATAGGTCTCTTACCTCTGCCAAACTTAATTATGCTCACACTGAAAGAGAAGCCACCAAATGCACTCCGGGGATATAAAAGGTTTTGCCACAGGTCACTGTCCTGTCATTTAAATGTTTACACAAAGAAGGCAATGGGCATGACCATTACTTTCAAAAGCCCACTGCTATGCCGTTCACGTCCCTCAGTCTCAGTCAATAAGAAAATGCAGCCCATTTGTTATTTTACCTTTAGAAGCAGGAGATAACAATAAGCAAGCAGCAAAAAAGGACAGTCTGTGTGTTTTGCTACAGGCTGAGTAAAACCTCAAGGAAATTGGGAATAATTAATTCTGGTTTAAACAATAGGCTATAGGACAAAAAAGGAGTACTTCATAACTCCCCAGTGGCCACAGAGAACCGCCACACAGTATTTTTCATAAAATAATCAACTCCACAGGAAGAGCTGTTACAGTTTTCACTCACCCTTCTCCTCAGAAAAAGCTCTTTCCAACACAGTTTCCTTTACCTTTTTGTGTGGCCATATTCTTGCTGCAGTCGGGATCTGTCTCACTTGTTTCTTGCGACTGCTGATAACCCCATCCCCTTTCAGGGCCTCTGATCTTACAGTGATTTAGTATTCCCTTTGTTAAGTTCCAGTTTATAAAAGGGACATTAAAGGGCTTAAATCCTCAGGTTCAGGGCCCTCAATTGTTTCTCAAAAGAGCCTTATCTCTGCCATTGCTTTTATTCATCAATTTAACTGTCTACAGTTGGGTACAATAATATAAAACAGGTAAACTGAGGCATCACCTGATATTTATTTCTGAAATATTAGTAGACATATATCATATGTCTACACAACTCTATATACAAAGGTTTATAGCTTTATTTGTTTTAAGAGGGCAAAACATATATAAGAAGGTTGCTTAATCTGTGGGTACAGCTTATGCAGCTCAGTTCATAAGAACTCTCATAATTACAAGAAAAACTGAGGCGTAATAAACAACTCTTTCACAGCAGTTTCATACAGACTATGTAGATTCATTAATAGAAATGCAATTAGATTTCAGTAGATGCGTAGTCTAAATAGCCTGAAAGATCCAATGTGTATCAAACACATCCTGAATTATGATGAAACTGTGAAAAATTGTTCCCCTTTATGGATGGCAGCTCTTGAACAGAATGTAGATCATGCAGATCACAGTTTTTATCCAAATGGCTGTTTGGAATGATTTGAAACATCACATTATTGTCTTACCATCCTGCCATAATAATAATAGCAGAAAATTTGATCCAGATATTTAGCAAGCAAAGCATGTTGTCGGTCTAAAGGTACCCAATAAATGAACAGCGTGCCAAGCCATGCAACAACCATTGCACTGGGTTTATGAAGACCCTGTGAAGCCTCAGCAGAGGGCATGCCTCCATCAGGCCCATTACTGTCCACATTGCTCAACATCTGCAGTATAATTAGTCACGTTACAGTGTCATTACAACCATTAATTGGAGCCTTACTCACACGCTTACTTTGAGGAACCAAAAGTCTGTTCAGCAGAGTCCAAAGACAGGATACTAAGTCAAAACCAAGAAGGTGACATTATAACATTAGTGAGGAGGAAATTGTTATTAAAGTAGAAATTCCACTTTTCACCTTTGAGGAATAGCCCGCTGTGCATTGGGGTCACACTGGGGGGAAAAAGCCTGCAGATAGGTTGGAGAGGTTCATATACAATAGAACAACTGAATTTTTACCGTTTTTCTCAAATAGCCTGAGTTGCATCCTCACAATATATCAAATAATGACTGAAAAACACAGCGGTGGAGAAGGATGCAGTATTTTCAGTATGATAAGGCTGAGTGTAACTGCTTTTTGGGAAATGAACATCACCAGATTGAAGTATGAAATTCTGTAGATGAGTAGCAGATGGCAAATGAAGGCATGTGAATACATGCATCCCATACTAAGCCAGGCTGATCATTTACTAGAGATTTGTGTTCTGCTTTTACAAGTTTTAGCATTGGTAACCATTTCCTGTAGGTGTTCATAAAGAGTTAAAAGCTGAATCAGAACTCACATATTGTTCTCCCTTAACTGCAAATATTTGCATTTTTTTAAAGCACTCTATTAGTGCTTACCATGTTGGAAGCTCACAGGAATCAGGCAGAGCAGCCCTTCAGGTGCAGGTGCAAGTTTGTACACATCTACAGCTGTGGCAATATAGGCACCCTGTAAGTAGCACGTTCTCTTCATATTGACTTAGTGAACAGAATAAACACAATTTTAGCCAAATTGACAATTCGTTAATATAATTGCTCCGACACATAAATATTTTTGGATTGTGATTAGAGGAATTCATGATTAGGAATGCACAGTCATTTTAAAGATCCCATGGTGTTTTCTTTGGAGCCAAAACAGACAACACAATAGTCAATTAAACAGCCTTCCCTGAGTGTGAGTTCTTATATGCATCAGAAAAGCATAGAGCTTCGTGTACGTCAGCTCTTACATCCTCATCTGCTTTTATCTTTGAAGAGTCTTCAGAGTCAACCAGGAGAAATTTACAACTAATGTTTATTCAGGACATAAACCCAAATTAATGCATTTGGAACAATGTGTTCTTGCTCCCATTCACATAATGAAATTTGCCTTTGATTTGAATGGGAGCAGTGCTGGGCTCTCCACAGCTACTGATTATACATGTCAATATTAGGCTGTGTTTGAATGATGCTGTATTATGCATAAGAATAAAGTATCATGGAGTTGTTGTGAGACACCAGGCAACATAATTACATGGATTGCAAGAGAAATACAAAGCAAAATACAGCACTATATATTAATAGCCCGTCTCAGCTTTCCCTCATTATATCTGGACCTTTGTTTACTTAATTAGGAATTATTTTGAAGTTAAATCTGTATTTATTTTTCTGATGATGGTCTTGTTCTGAATGTACATACACTGAGAAGCTTTTGTTTCATGATTGAGCAGGATATTGTATTTTATTAAATTTACTTTGGAGACTTCTGATGCCTATTGCTAGCATGTTTGCAGTCCCAATCACATTGAAAATCTAATAGCAACATGAGTTTACAAATGTATCCATACAGTGTTCCTGGATGAAGAGAACACTGCTACCTTGTTCTGGTAGACTACAGGAGGACAAGGTACACATTACTGTAACTTCTGGTAAAGGAGACTGATTTTTTTTTCAGAATTACATTCATTTAACAGGATATATGAAAATATTTCGCACTCTGCATCCACAGCAATATGAAAGGAATATTTGAAAAATGTGTTATCAAAGTCTGCAAACAATAATCATTGCTAGTACAGGCAGTTTTGCTATCTGAGGTAATATCAACCTTATGTATTTATCCATAAAATAGGGAAGCAATCCTAGTCTTAGTTCATAAATGTGGAAAGGTGGCACAGAGGTAACTAGTGACCGTCCCAACTCCACATAGAAAGAATGGGGGACAGAAGGAAACAAAGCCCCAGCTCTGAACTCAACCCATGTTAGGATCTGTCTTCTCAGAAAGAATAAAAGCCCTATTCTTACCATGTAATTATTATGCTGTAAGTCAGATTTAAAAGTCCTCAGTCAATAGCAGGATTCCTTGGTGGATTTCATACCTAATCACAGGTACGAAATACCTTGGATTTTTCATGATCAAACTAGAGGTTCAAAATGAGTAGCTAAATTTTAACAGTTTTCTCCAAAGCAAGACCCTTCATATTCTCACAACATCAAAAAAACTTCTCCAGTTTAAATATCTAAGCTGTAACAGGACATAATAGCCTCCGGCTGGAGCAGGTCGTCGGCATCAACTTGGGTGCTATATAGGGCTTCCAAATAGGTATTCAGCAGCAGAGCCAAGAGCGATACTACCTTGCAGGCCTATGCAACAAGTGGCTGGTAATTCTGTAACAAAGCGACACAGTCTCTCACACAGCAGTCTCATGGAAACTGATGTATTAACACTAGCTAATGATTGACTCGCTATTTACAGAAGGCTTCATTAAGCCTTTCCTGCTGCCTCTACTTCATCTTTTCTGTCATTACAAACGGTGACAGGTTTCCTGTGTTGTAATTACAGATTCGTAGATGTGGTTTCAGAAATTTGCAAGAACCTGCAAATAAAGCCAGTGCTATAGCTAATAACCATAATGCTTTATTATTAACAGCAATACATATAATATTCCAATACAATTTTTTTTTTCATAAAGATGTTAATTATTCCTGGCAACATTTTCAAAAGAAAACGGCACAGGCAGCATCTTCATGGCATTCTCAGATTTATTTTACTGCTCTTCGTTTCAGGTGCATGCGGTGAAATCTATTAATGAGCATCTCCGAGTTCAAAATTAAGTCTGTAACAGTGACAGAATCAGAGTGGTTCATCCTAAAACCTCACTGAAACTTGGTAAATCTTTAGTTAGAGCTACCCTACATTTGCAGCAATTATACTGAGAACAGTCTGAACTCTGATCTGCTGATAGCCTGTCCTATGTTTTCCAAAGCCTGTTTTTAATCAGTGCTGGGTTTACTATAGTATGATTATGTTTCCAACCAGGAAATGATATGTTTCCAGTACTAAGGTGGCATTTTCTTTCTTTGAGTTTCCATGTTTATTATTAGTATGAAAGTTGCAATCTTTAAACTGTGTTACATATTAAATTTGTGATTCCTAAATTGAAAATCAAAACAGAGCTAGAGAGAGAGAAAAATGGAGCCAGAAGGAGGTTAGCAGAGATGTGCAAGCTTTCCGCAATGTACCAAACAAAAAAAAAGGAAGTAAACAAAGAATGAGGAATAACTGAAAAATAGTAACTCAGAACTGGCTAAAATAATGAATTCCTTTGTTTTCACTGGGGTTTGTTCTAGTGAGAATAACGTAGGATTTGACCGTGCAGTGCAGGAACAGCCACAATAGTAAAGTAGTTCCCTGCTACACTAGCAAGTGTTCTTCCTTCGGTACCTGCTGGAACTGCTGAGCGTCAGAGGGACCCCAAGCGTGCCCTGCCTCCACGGACACGGCCTCCTCACGCCTGAAGCCAGGGCTGAGGTCCACTTCCCTCACCGGGACGTGGCCTCCTCAAGCGAGTCCTTCGGCCACCAGCACTTGGCTAGGTGAGGAACTGTCAGAGAGTTACACAGCCACCGGGGCAGGAGGGGAAGGGGTGTGCAGTGTCCACATCACTTTTATGGACTCCCCCTGTCCATGGGCAGCCCAAAGACAGCCTCAGGCCCAGTTTAATGTGGCAGTCTTTCATGTATAGGAAATGAAAGTTCCTAAGAAGGCAGCGTGTGTGAACAGGAAGTCATGACTTTATCTTGTCCTTTTGCCTTCACACCTCTTCTGAGTGCACTCACTCTCCTCTCCCTTGTACAGGCACAGGCCTGGCCGCCCTGCAAAACAGGAACAAAAAGACAAGGCTGCATCTGAGGAGGGAGCTGCCTTTTCCTCTTCCTCACGTGCCTCCACAGTGCCAGCAAAGATGGATGAGCTGCTTCTGCTACGGGAGGAGCAGCCGTCAGGGCTCGCTTTGCGGGAGGCTTCTGGAGACCTTTAACTTACCCAGCTCAGAGACAACTCAAATGCACTCTCCTCCAACCTCTCTGTTTTCTAATATCTCCCTCATTACATGGAGCAGAACACCATATATGTCGCATCCAATAAAACAAGGTAATCAAGCACAATCTCAGAGTCATGACTGCAATACAAATAACTGACAGAAGCTCACAGAAGACAGGAAATTGAGAGTGACTGCAAATAACAACAAGATAGAAAATTAACTCCTGGGGAAATTGCATGGTTAGAAGCTTGGGCAGATATGGGAAACATCCAAAAGCCATGGCTGCAGTTAGTGAGAAATATCCAATACTTGTGAGTGGGTGAGGGCCAGAGGCCAAAACACCTCCAGAGACCAAGTAGAATAGAAGTCAGCAAGTGGGATTATTTGCTTCATTTTGGCACTGTAAAACATTTGGGGCTCCTTACTTTAGGGTGGGGGTGGAAATATTTCTTCTTGGCTTGGTGTAGAGTGACTGCACTGTTACTGATTTTAAAACTCGAAATGATGGTGCTGAGAAAAATAAGATATACAAATGAATGGTGGATTTTTACCACTTCCTTCAAGTACTATGCCCTCCACACAGAAATTGAAGTGGGACCAAGGAGCAGTGTGGAGACGACTGGAGATGCCTGTTGCACTAGAGCAGGGTAGAAGTGAGAACTAGGCTACAGCTTTAGGAGTACTTGGTACCCCTTGAGTGGATGGACGGCTGCAGATAAATGGCTGCAGTAGCATCATTCATGTATTTTTTAATTTGAAATGCACTGAGGAAACGCCAAAGTTGCTAGTAGTCCTGGTATGGAGGTCCTCTCATGCAACATGGGGTTTCAGAGCTGGAACTTGAACCATCCAGTGTTTGGAGCATCCATAAAACCTGCCTTCTGGCTCACCACGCTCACAACTATTCCAGCATACGTGTTCTGCACTCTCACAGCGATGTCCTGTCATGAGCTGAGCACCCCTTTGTCAAAGCGAACTGCAAGTCATGGAACATGAATTCGTGCAATCCACAGGAACACAGTGGACTTACGTGAGGGTTCTGAAAAGGGGGGATTGACATTCTGCGCTGATTCAAAGGCGGGCACGGAGCAATCTCCATAGACCGAATCTACGCAAGCAGGCTCCATACGGGTTACTGGGAGGTGCTCAGGGAAGTTATGGAAGGTAATAATACTTAGCAAAATATACTGGTAACATTGCAGTAGCGCTGCAATGATTTCACAAGTCACTGAGATATTGTATAAAGCACATTTTGGAGAAGAAGAAAAAAAAGCAGTAAACAAAACAGAGAACTTTTATTTTAATTGGTGCGTGAGTTTTGGAGCTTTTAAGTTTTCAAGATTTTTTTCCTCTGTTACCTTGAGAGCTCAAGTCGTCCTTGATGAAAAGCGGAGGTGCTCAGATGATGGCATGTGAGAGCCAATGCTTTAAGGGGAAATTCTAGGGGGCTCCCGGTAAATCCGAGAGACCTGGCCAGAGCTCCGGCAGCGGCGGGGCCGTGCCCCGAGCCAGCCCCCGGTACGGCCGTAACCCGAGCGAGGGGGGTCTGGCGGGCCGAGGGGGAGCTTCAGGTGGCCGTGGCAAAATAAGAAGGGTGTCGGCAAGGCTTTAAAACGCCTGGAGGATGCAAGGTGGAGGGCTGGGTGACCGGGCCCCTTCTCGCACCTTCGTCCCGGCAGGGGCGGCCGGTGCGGGAGGACGCCAAGGCCCGCCCCGGGGCTCCTGGGCCTGTCCGCCGGGCGCCCCTCGCCCCCGCCCGGGCTCCCCCGGCCCCGGACGCTGCCCCCACCCCCTCGGCCTCCCGCCTTCCCCTCCCCTTCCCCTGCCGGTCCCTCCTCCCCGCCGGCGCCGGCCGTGCCCGCCTCGCTCCCCGCCCCGGCTGAGGGGCGGCTGCCGCTGCTCGCTGCCGCTGCCGGCGGCGGCTCCGGGGGAAAAATGTCCGAGCGCGGCGGCTTCTACCGGCAGGAGCTGAACAAGACGGTGTGGGAGGTGCCCCAGCGCTACCAGAACCTCACCCCCGTCGGCTCCGGCGCTTACGGCTCCGTCTGGTAGGTGCGGGGCGGCGGGAGAGGGGCCGGGAGCCGGCAGGTGCCGGGAGCGGCGGGGGAGGCGGCGGGGACAG
>KZ505658.1:603166-643227 GCA_002844005.1 Limosa lapponica baueri
GCCGTAACCCGGGCAACCGGGCCCGCCGCCGGGGGGCGGCCCCTGACGGCCTTCCCGCCGCTGCCCGCCTCAGGCCGCCGGGCCGGCCGCCCCGCTCCCTCCCCGCCTCGCAGGGGAGGTGGGAGGGCGCCGCCGGCTCCTCAGCGCCGGTCGCACCGACCCACCGGCGAGAAAATCGCCCCGAAGCCGGGAATCTTGCACAGTCATGGCGGGGAGGCAGCGGCAGGTTGCGGGGCTGCGGGGAGATCTCCCTGCGGCCGGCGCCGGTCTGTGACGGGGGGGAACAGTGCTCCCCCCGGGGCGGAGGGGGTGGGAGGCTGCCCCCGCGGGGCCGGGACACCCAGCGCGGGGACGGATTCCGGCCGCGGGGACAGGGGAAGAAGCCCCCGGGCCGTGTGGGCAGGGCGGGGGTCCGGCGGGGCAGGCTGAGGGAGGAGAAACTGGGGTTCACCCGGCTGCTGCAGGGGGAATCGCTAATTAGGGCGGATTAGCCCACGGGCTTCGGCGCCTTGGCGTTGCGTAGAGGTCTCGCACATCTTAGCATAAAACGTTTCCCGGTTTTTTGATAATTACTCTCTCAGGTTTGCACTTTTCGGGAGCTCCCAGTGCAGGTTGGGCTATTATTTTTGTATTTGATGCACACTTTGCTTATAAAAGCTTTGAATCCATTTTTGGAAATAATAGTGATGTTTAAGGGGTTTCCGAAGAAGAATCATGTTTCTTTTGTAAGCTAGGTAAGTGGAATTATGTAAAAACAGCCCATAATGGGCCTTTAAATAAATGTACTGTGCAAAAAAGATTTCTTTAGAACTTAACTTTTTTGCCATGGACTAAACTTGTGCAATAGTTGCTCACTCTTTTCTCTTCACTGTCAGATACCAGAGAAAATTTATGGCGTTTCTCATTTGTTAGTCCCTTTTCTAGCTCTGTAAAATGCCCCAAATATATGTAAACTAAGAATATATATTTAAAAAACCTCCAAGAATCAGCAGAAACACTCAAGACTCTTGTGAAGGATCTCTGAATTCCTCTCTTTTTTTATTACTTCAGTCTTACGCTTACACCAGGGAAATCTAGGCAAATATTGTGTGACTGTTGGTACCTGACATTGTAGTTAAGGGTACAGTCCTGTGACTGTCTGATGTGAATAGCTTCACAGGGACCTAGTTTATTTAGACTGTAAAATCTTAGTTTACTTTCTCCTCTTTTATTTCACAAACTAGGAGCTGGGTATACAGTAGGAGAGTAACTATTGTTGTGTTCCAGTTGAACCTTCTGATTATTTTCCCTATTTATGCTGACATAGTTTTAAGGGGAAGACCTACTCTGCTGAATTTTGTAATGAGATGTCAAGACTTTTGAGAAATTGCGAAGGAAATGAGAACATGTGGTGGTTCACTTGCCGCACAGCTGGTGCTTTGGTTTTTTCAAACTGTTAGTGTTGTTAATTCATTGTACTTACTACTTTTCTGTCTGCAAAGCCAAGGTAATTCTAGTATTTTAACAATGGAGAAGCCGAGGAACTGGGATATAAAATAGAGACTGGAAGATGCTATGGGAAAGGTTTACTCTGAAATATACATTTAGGAGCAGAATACAGCAATAAGATATTACTCTATATTAATAGCCTTGTTAACATCAATGAACTATAAACCGAAACAGAAGCTTGATTGTAAGGAAAAGGTTCACATCTCTCTCAGAAAAGCCATCTATTTTTAGTGTCTATTGAAATTGATTTTTTTTTTTTTCCCCCCCTCTATGTGCATGTGCTTTACCCAGGAGACCCATGAGACACAATCATTCCCTTGAGTAATATGCTATATTGCTTTTGTGAATAATTGTACTCCTATTCAGTAAAATATCTAAAAACATATTTAAGACTTGCAGAAACCGCTGGAATTAAACAAATTCTTAAGTGCTTTGCTGAATAGAAGCCAAGGCCCCAAACTCCAAACACTGACTTTAAAACAGGAACAAAGTTGTTGTAACAAATCTTTTTCTACCTCAGTGGAACTCTTCTCTAGTCCTACCCTTTCCTTTTTTACAGTAAATTCTCAGTCACATCCGATAGACTCATGCAACTTGTAATAAGAAACATATTGTAAATATTTGCATTTAAGCTAACTTCTGCTTGCCCTTTTTTTGCTTGCAGCTCAAAATCAATAGAAGAGTTTGTGTCAGGAGGCTGTGTTTTGGCGCAATTTATTGACATTTCGTAAGTCTAATAGAATTTGTGTTTGGGTTAGTTGTTACATGCAGATGTATCAAATGTGCTATGGAGACGGATATTATTGTTTTAAAACAGATTCACTTCTAGAGAGGTATCTACCTCAAGCACAGTGCTTTCCAGTATGTTTTTCCTGGTTTTTATTTAGATGTGGAATATGTATCAAAAGCAAACCTTCCTTAGAATAAAGAGCTCTACTACTATTCTCACTTTTTTAATGACACATCATAAAGAACAGTCCCTCTTGGAAATCCTCAGAAATCAGCCACGCTGCCAAGCGGAGCTGTGCTTCAGCATCTACATAGTCCACAGAGAGATCTGTGAGGTCTTTCCCCCAAGTACCTCGCCCTGCCAGTACGTTTTGTGTTACTCCTGTGTTTTAACTCTGCAGAAGGCTTCCTTTTACCTGGGTTCTTTCTTACGGCCATTCAAGCTGGTGATGTTCTGTCATTTGTTGCCATCAGATCTGATTTTTTTTTAAATTTAGGAAAAAAAAAAATTAAAGCCCTGTGGAAGTGTGGTGTGTGTATGGTAGTTTATGGTAGTTTAGTTGCATTTAAAATGATCAGTGGAATCTTCAACAGTACATATTGGTTAATTTTTCTTTTTTCAGGCATTGTTTGCCTATTGGCAAATATTAAATTTATATGTACAACTGTTTCTTTTGTTTTCTTTTTGTACTATGGCTTTGCTTACCAAGTTGGGTTTTTTTATATTAGACAATTATTTTAACTCTTCCTCAAGCCAAAACTCGGTTAAACTGAAAGTTTTCTTGAACAATGCATTTTCACAGTTTCCATCCTCCCAGTTGGATTTATCTTTCACAGAAGTCAAAGAGCTGGTTGACTCTTATAGACCAGGCACTATCCCTGATAATTGTGAGTTTTAAAAACATTTCTGATTTTAAGTGCAGCCTTTAAGATAACAACCATTTAGATGGGAAGCCATCAGGCTTACTTTCACCTTTATCTACAACCATTTCATTTCAGCTCTAGAGAAAAGAGGCAACTTGCATCTTGAGTCAAACTGCACTTGACTTGACTTGAGTCTTGTCCATTGTGATTCTGCCTTTTAAATAATAATTCTGGCTGTATTTGAGTCTTTCAGCTCTCCCGGTGATATTGCTTATAAACTGGATCTCTGGCCTGCAGCATCTCTACCTCCCTGTTTTATTACCCTGGTAGATCCACTATGGTTTGGTACCTGTCTGCCTTTTCCTCTGGGAGCCTGCTTGAGAAATAGCTTCTTCATCTCTTCTTTTTTTTTTTAGAGACTTTTTTATACTACAAATTATGTAATGTGGGTAGATTTTTGGTTTCTGGTGGTTTGGGGTTTTTTGTGGCTGGTTTTGTTGGTTTTTCTTAAAGCCTTTATGCTTCTTTTCATGCCAGCTTTTGTAAACTGTCTTCCAACCTACTTAGTCCTATTTTTGCCCGGGAGGTATAGGCGGCCTTCTGCAGTGTGCTGTCTCTGATCTCTCCAACAGGTTGTTTCTCATTAGCATATTGCAAGGTCTGTGTTCTGCCTTCTTTGGAAAGAACAGACCTTGCAAGATGAACCAAAGTGAGTCTAGAGCTTCTTCCCAAACAGAAACTCCTGCGCTGTTTCCTCAGAGGCCCTTGGCATCAATAGTACTTACATCATGCAGTCAGTCTCACTTAATTTTAAGAGTATGCAATGCCTAACACCAATTCAGGTGACATAACTCATTTTTAAAAAGAAGCTTGCTAAGTCAGAGTGTTATGGCACAGGCCTCAGTTCAAGAGAAGCGGGAAAGCAAAGCTTGCCTTAAGTCATTTACACGGTGCAGCATTTCAGCAGGTCCTTCTGTCCTGCTAAACTCTAGTGCATGCTTAAGATCCATTAAGTTTTTGTCCTGGCTAATTTTGACTAAAAATGGGGGAAGGTGGGGTGTTGTTTAGGCTTCTATTTTACTTTGAGGAAGTACAAGTGGAAAAATAGAAGCAGAAGGCTTTAATCCTGAAGTTTAACCCCTTCTTTCCCCCTGTCCACCCTATCCCGTGCTTCTGGTTAGCTTGTCACTCACAAGGGTTTTCAGGGCAGTAGCTTGCAAGACTGGCACATAACATTGCTGATACTGGCCTTTTCACACTCAGGACCTCTACGAAGATGCTGAGACAACTCCGTAGCCTATGAAGTTTTTTAAAAGCTGATACGTATTGTCTTTGACTGACAAAGAGAAAAATTCCTTCATCCAAGATTGTACTTGATGGCTTTTGGATGTGCATTTTTTTTTCAAAGGGCTCTTTTACTTGGCTGTAGTGATACTGAGTGTATGTTTTCAACTATGAGATTGGGTTACTGGAGTTATGATATGTGTTACTGTAACATTACATGCTACTTTAAATAGCAAATGCTGACGTAAGCTTTTAGAGTAGTAGTAACACACACCTGCTGTATGTAAATACGGCTGGAAGCTGGAGACCATATAGATCCGTACAGGCTAAAGGCAGAACCCCACGCACGTGTGAACCCGGTTGATTTCAGTGGACTCCCTTTGGGCTGTTCCTCTTTCAAATTAAGTCTTTTGTTTCCAGTGCAAATCAAGGGGCTGAACTTCATCCTACATAAGTTTATGGTTATATTTTATTGAAAACTTTTCAAACAACATTGTTAAAACACTGCTGTCCAAGATCTGTTAGCCTGGTTATGGTAGGCATCATTCAGAAGGAAAACCTTGAAGCCTTTCATTAGTTTTGCAGATATTTACAGTAAGCCTTTCTAAGCTTGTTCAGACACTTGCTTGAAAACTGAGTAAGAGATGAAGGCTGATAGGAGAGTCCAGTCAGCGGCAGGACATCTCTTGAGAGTATATGTAATAATGATACTTAGAAACAAGGCCTTGAAGGTGAGGCTGCAATAGGGAGGAGAACTAAATAAAGGAGTTGCATGATCAACATTACAGGTTAGAAGGAGGATCTTTGCAGCAGCATTGCTAGAATTAATGGATGAAAATAAGTGGAACAACAAAAATGGTGCACAGTGAGAAAGATCCTCAGGGAACCATGATGAAGTAGCTCCTACAAATGAAGACAAAAAGGGGCTCACAGTTGCAAAGCCAAAGGAGGTCAGGAATTCAAGAGATTTTGTGAAAGATACATGAAGGAAGATGGAAGGGTGTTTTGAGCACTGGCCAGGGAAACATCGCTAGAGAGTTTGTTGAAAGTAGTTTTGTTGGAGCACTGGGATGGAATGCAGGTTGCTTGTCATTCCTTTGTCCAGTTTCATCCTGCGTATCTTCCGGTTGTTGGAACAAGGTAGTTACAGACTTTGGAAAGGAAAGGGAAGTGGGATGGTAATTAGTGGAGTCAAAGTTCCTATTTGAAATGAGAATGTCTAAGAATGCTTTTAATGAAGGAGACTGAATCCTTTTAAGGAAGGAGGTGTTTGTGGAGAAGGATGAGAAGGGCTGAGAATGGCTCTGATAGAAATGTCTACACATGATGCTGTCACTAAGCCTGTAGAGTAGTTCAAGAGCAGATGAGAAACATCTGTATGTGTGTGAGGAGGGTGGTAGAGGGAGTTGTAGGAAGGGTGAAGAAAAGGCAAGCTCAAGAAGTGGGGAAGCCCATTTTGTATTATGCAGGTTTTCTTTCAGGAGGCATTAATGAGATCTTTTTTAGAGGGGCAGGAGCGGGACATGGGATGCAAGAGAGACAAGAGGCATGAGATGAGCCAGTTGTGGCAGAAAGGCAGCAAGGATCATGAAATTACAGCCTTCTGTGTGGCTATAGGAATACATTAGCAGAATAAAAATTTTCTGCAAAGGG
The DNA here is from genome assembly GCA_002844005.1 of Limosa lapponica baueri. Lineage (NCBI taxonomy): Eukaryota > Metazoa > Chordata > Aves > Charadriiformes > Scolopacidae > Limosa > Limosa lapponica. The sequence goes on from KZ505658.1 coordinate 609,185, forward strand.
TATCCTCCATCCCTGCTTCACTATCATTTGTTATAACGCGCACCTCCCTGACCACATGATGCAGCGGTGGCATAGCTAACTGCTTTCCTCTCCTGCCATCGCTCGTGATTGTGACTGCAATTGGCTTGGGGACACAATCCCTATTCCAGACCCCTTAAAGTCTTAAGGTCTGGTTGCTTCAAACATAGCTTCCCAAGGAGCTGTTCGCAGTTTCAGAACCTATCAGCTAGTTGGTACAAAAAATCCTGTATCTTAGTCAGGAAGGGAGAGGGCGTTTCAAAACCCCGACGTGACCTGGAGATAAATTGCTATTATTTAATATTTTGGCTGTTGTAGAGAGAGAGAAAACAGGAAATGTGAAGGAGAAGTGGGGGAGGAATAGGAAAAAGAAGGACAAGAATGTGAGATTTTGTCTGTCTAGGTTTATGTAATGTATTTGAAAGCACCAGTATTTTTCATGTTAAACTTTATATCCAGATTAACACTGGCCTTTCTAGCTGTAGCTTCTAAGCCCACAATTTATAACTATTTGGCAGTCTTTTTTAAAGAAATGCTGAACAGAATAGGTTTGTCATTACTGGCTTAATGGCAGCTGACAGATTTTCCTGTTTAAATACTGACATTTGTCTTATAGGTTATCTAAAATACATGATTATTTTAGTATCCATGAGTTGGTTACACATGCTGAGGAAGATAACAGCTTATGGCCCCAACCTTCTGTATGTTTTTCTCACAAGTGTGATTTTAAATGCCTTGATCCCACCCATGTAAGCTGCACTGTCTGTAACTTCACCTAGAAAAGTGTGATTGCTCCTTTATAAAGTTATTTGAATATTTAAGTTGCTGTGGAGCCATAACAGACAGGTCAGAAAACAAAAAATAGCTTGAGGGCTCAGAGGCTGATAGAGCGTTATTATGATCATGTTGTTACATTGAAAGAAGATTGGTGCTGTATTCATGTAAACATATGGATAGCAATTGTTCTTTAGCATTTTTAGTGTCTGCTTAAAAATATGTACATATTTTTGTGTTGGTTATGCAACAATTATGTTACGTATGTAAGAGATATTTTGTACTTTCATATTTAGATCTAGTGGTAAAGTAATCTGAGATAATTGTAGTGATTGTGCTAAAGCCAAAACAATTGATGCCAGTGCTCAGCATGGTGTGTTGGAATAATATCCAAGTGATGAGATGTAATTTTACAATACAGTAACCTGTCATCATCAAGCAAGGGTTTTTTCTTTCCTCTAATGAGAAGATTAACATGTCGTTTCAGAGTTGCCCATTACTCACCCTCCCACCTTTTGTCTTGCTGCCATCTCATTTTTCTTTCTGGTGTCCTTCTGATGCACATATATGTTGTGATTTGTGTGGTTCAGTAAACAAATACACACTACATACCTTAAATCTAGCTTCTTAGAGGGTGGAAATCTCCAGCTTGAACATGCATACAGTAACAAAACATTTATAAAGAAGAAACAAATAAACCATTTCCTGGGTATACTTTGCTGGTTAACTTAAGCTTGCCGTGAGTGGCCTTTTTCTGTTGTTCTCTTGCTTCATTGCCAGTAGATGTTATGGTCCATTTTCTAATATTGGATAGATGCTGCATGTGCTTTTTTTGAGACTATTCTATATCTTCATAGAAAGTAGCTCTATTTATTTTTTTAAAAAAAGAAAGTTGTATTTTAAAAAAAGAAGACCAAGATCCTGGAGAAGACCAAGGAGAAAAAGCTCAGAAACTAACCCTTGCAAATAAACCCCAAAATACATATTGTTCATGTGATGACTTTCACTCACTTACATGACATTTATGAGAAATATAGAAAGGGTTGTCATTCACTGCAATTGTGAGAAACCCAGGTTATACGAATGAGCACTAGAAGATGTCCCAGGAGAGGGTTCCTGTGTGTCCCCCTTTTCTGTCTTTCCCATGTGCAGTGCAGTATGGGCTGCCTACCTCAAGATTAGGTTCTCTGTGTGCCAACCCCTCTGCCATTCTTTCCCTCAATGCTTGCTCACATACGCCTTTCTGCTGCTGTTACTTGTTTTTCTCAGGAATTCAGGATCTTACAAAGTAAGGGGTCATTTGTCTGTGGATACGAGCTCAAAGTTATGGCCATACTAAATGTGTGGCAGAAATTCTGTGTACTTCCCTTTTTGTTTTCTGAATGTTACCTTCTTTCTTAACAAAACCAGTAAAGTTCTGCCCATGTGAATTGAGCATGAATTGCATTTTTTCTTTGTTTTTTCTCTTAACACTTACATGAAATGAGGAGTCTTCATGTGTTATGGAGGAACGTGATCCAGTGAAGGAAAGAAACTTGTGCTGCAGTGAAAGAAATAAAAATAGAAGCCTAGAATGATATGGGGAAAACCCAGACCCAGTATCATTGTCACATGGAGCAAACTTAAGGATCTGCTTGTGTACAGCATTCTCTCCAAGTCTGGTATTGTGTGTCCAGCCAGTTATCAAACTTTTGATGATGTAGGGGTAACAACCTCACAAGCTGAGACACTGAATTATATAAAATGAATTGGAAAAGTTAGTCTTTTCTGTGTTTTTTTTTGCACTTAACCCCAAGTGAATCACTTAGAGTAAATATACCTAATTATTTATAGAGATATAATGCTTCAACAACCAGAAAATCACTTTCTAGGCAACCAAAACCTCGTGGTTATCTGGGGTGGTGGGAATGGAATATCAGCTGACACAGGTAAACTACAGCAAATGAGTTCACTGTGGACACGAGACTGGCACCGCGTACAACCAGCTTCGGTCATGCTTTTGTTCTGCATCAGATAGACCTGAGCTGGCTCTGGGAATGAAGAGAACTCACTAGACCAAATGCTGCACTCAAGCTGAACTTTTGCCAGGTGTTTTGGTTGGTACTGCACCCGGCTAATAAGCCCTTTCTGAGCCCAAAGCATTCAGAAGTTCAGGAACTGGCTGTAATCCGAGGGGACCAGTTGATCCCAGGAAGAGTTCTTCCTGCATTGGATACTGGAGTTTACTAAAGAGGGTACGAGTTGGCTTCGTGTGTGGTTTGATAGATCAGGCTCCTGCAAGTGGCCCCCAGCTGCTGAAGCAGATTTGATCCCGAAGGCCAAGTAGCCAGAGCTGAATGGTGTGCTCCTCACCCCAGAGGCCCTGAAGGCTCTGAGCAGGCTGTGCACACGAATGGCTTGTCTGTCCAGTGCTTCTGCTCTGCAGCCACAGAGGATGAACTCTCCGTGGATACTAGGGAAATGACTGTATGCACGGTCATGTTTATAAACATCAGCTGCTAAAATCCATGCCCTATCAAAGTCATGAAGTTAGCAGGAAGCTGTTAAAATCATGTTCTTTTTGCCTTCTGAAGTTTCTGGACTGCTTCCTATGTTCGAACTTTTCTCTCAAGCCTTAAGAACTCGGAAAACGTGCATATAAATAGAGATTTGTATTTCATCTAGTGGAACTTCAATAGAATTATTAAATATAGGAGTTGACAACGCTGAACAGGTAGATCTAATTTAAGCAATGATTGAAAATCACACTAAGCAGAAGTCTCTAATCTGTGTGAAATTGATGCCATCCCTGTAAGCAGAATAATGGCTTTTTATCCTTGATCTTGGAAAGGACAGACAGCAAAAAAGGTGTTGTAACTGCGAAGGGTTTTGGGTCAAGAACTATCATATCTGAAAAAGCTATTGCTAACTTTGTTACAAAGTTGTCTCTTGTAAATTAAAGAAAAGCTAGTAATAAGTGTGATGGTTTTTAAAATTTGTCAGAAAGTCTCTCTAAAGTGGTGCTCCTGTATTGTATTGAGGCATGTGGGCATACTGCTTAATCACAGAATCACAGAATCTCCTGTATTGTATTGAGGCATGTGGGCATACTGCTTAATGATGGTGTCAGAAATATTCACTGACAATATGCAATTAAAAAGTCATTTATTTTCACTGCCTATAACAAATGAAATGCTAACAGTAAAGAATAGAGATGGGGGATGATATCCCTTTGCAAGTATCAAAGTTTGTCTCCATCGTACTTTTCTGTCCAGCTATGTGAGGTAACATCATAATCAGAGGTAAGACACCTCAGAATAAGTAGTTTCAAAGGAACCCAGGAAACAGCAGCCGAACCATTGGAAGGATGATTTGTTTCTGGATGTGGGTGAGTATAAACCAGGTATAAACACAAATGGTTGGCCGAAGCGGAAGCCTGAAAAAGGTTCTGTAAGTGGTGGGCAGTTGTTTGTGAGGCAATGCAAACACCAGGAGACTGGCGGAGAAGCCCTCTCCAGTCTCGATGCAGGGGTGGAGGAGAGTGTATGTCAGGCAGGCTAAGGGAAGGTGAGGACCTCTAACCCTTTTCTTGCTATTAAATCAAACTCGTTAACAGCATGGGTTGGTTTTCTTTTTTAAGCAGTTGTTTTGAATCACTTCAGTTGGGCTGGTTACAGGCCCCCAAGGAAGGGTTTGCAGGTGCCAAGCACAGGTGAGCCAATATTTTCACCACGACAAGGACCAGAGATGTTCTATCCAGGAGCTGGTCTGAAAGCTGAACGTTCTTGGGGAAACCACGCAGAAAGGGAAGCAGCTCATCCTGCCACCTAACAGTTTACTTGGGGGCTGATGGAGTATCCAGGGGACAACCCAGATTGCAGTTATGATGATTTAATCACAAGAGGGGGAGACAGAGTTTAAAATAAGAAGCGTAAGTGTACATGGGGAGGAATGCAGGCAGCGGCCGGCTGCTTGCAAGATGTGATCACAGAGGCAGTAGCAGAGGTCGCAGGTGCAAGTCATCCTTGAATCTGAAAAACAAGAGAGTTCAACAATGCAAAATCTGTATTTCTGAATGCGTCACTGTTAATGAATTGAGTTATAATGATGGTAAAACAGGCAAGGAAAAAGCCTGAAGGCATTAGCTCTGATTAGCATTTGGTACAGTGTCTTCACTGTGGAAGAACTCATTTAAACCAGCTCAGTTCCTGGCCTGTGCAGCTTCAATTCATGATTTCCCATTGAAGGTCCTAGGACTCAAGTTGCCATTTGTTTTCTCTTTCTCTTCCCTCTCCTTCCCACCCCCCCCGCATTATGTGCTTCCACCTTGGGTCTAAAAAGCTGCTGTCATAAGAATTACTGAAGCTAAAAAAATGGTGCTTTGTACCATCTGAAAGCTTTGCAGCCTTGAGTCATATGGAGGGTAAAAAGCAATCCATCTTAAAGATCAACGGTTTTTAAAACACTGAAACCCACATTTGACCTTAGAATTGTGAGGAGAGGGATGTTTGTCGTGATAACAGGATTTAAAACCTAATTCCTCCTAGCCTTGTCTAATGTACACAGTATTTCACAAACCAGTACAAGCATGAGTGGGAAGGCTTGTGAATTACCAGAAGAGCTGAGATGTTAAGCACAGACCACTGTTTTGGGCAATGTTATTTATTTATCTGGATAAACATTTCCTTTTCCACTGGAAAAAAGTTGGAAAGGATATGAAGACTATGTATTTGCGAGACTTGGAGGTATTCTCCAGTGGCTTCGTTGGCCAGGACTACACACAGGGCAATTATATCTAATCTTTGTTACATTAACAGCTAAGCATTAGCTTCCTTTTTATTTCTTCAGATTTTCTCGTGCAACTTTCATGTTGTCCCTGTGGCCAGTCATGTGGAATTTAAGATATCTTTGTTGTCAGTTCTTCTCACACCGTTCATTCCTTGAGCTGTTTCATGTATTTGAGCAGCACAGCGACCTCATATCCTGAATAACTGTGTCCCTACCCTGCTGTGGGAAGAAGTATCTCTGTCCTATCCCTTGCATCCACTGCTCAGATACCAGTCGTCTCCTTCTTCCTATCCTTGCTTTCTCCTGCTGAGGGAATGCCCTTCCTGAGGTGCTCAGCAAAGCCACAACCCTGTGCACCTTTAAAACTTCCCTGAATATCTACTTCTGTGATGCTTGCAAGAAACTGGCTAAGTAATCTACTTATCTATTTCATTTATCTCACGAGTGACTCACTCCTTCCATGGTGCCTGTAAGAAACTTGTTGATTAAATCTACTTCCTCTTACTCTGTTTTTAACAAACAAAACCGTTGCTGGATTGTACCCTGTATTGGCCTTTGGGTGAATTCTGGGGTAACTGGATCACGATCTCCTTTCGGATGCTACTCTGTTCTTCCTGCCCATTTGTTGCTTGTATGCTTTGTTGCTTCTCATTAGAAACACCACCTTGTCCTTCAGCTGCCTGCAAATAAAGAGGCTTTGCTCTTCACTTGACTCTTCATGACTTTAGCACCAAATACATGTAGGAGTCGACCTACTTGGAGCTGATTATAGGCTGAGTACATTAGTTTGGGAGCTACTCCAGGCACGATCAGTTTTTTTGTCTCTAGCATGTGTCTCCTACCACAGCTTGCAGGAGTGTCTAAACCACTGTTCATAAGGAGCAAATAGCATTTGGTGTGACTGTTGACTGTTGTCATCCTACCCCATGCAATTTTCATGTTATCTAATTTTCATGTTTGTAACTCCGGAAAAGTTCTGTAAGATAAACGTGTGTGAAGGTTCTCAGCCTGCTAATGCTGTCTAGCAAGTGCAGATAATGTTAGCCACACTTTAAACAGAGAATGTCAAGGTATTTTAATTGAACACCATTTTAGCTTAATGGATAAGAGTAACAATTTAAAGAAAATTTTTTTCTTCATAAGAGAAGGTAGCAAACTGAATCTTTTTATAATTGTACTATGTAGTGTCATGAAGTAATACATACAGGGATCATTTTTATTCCTGTGCTATGTAACAGGCAGCATTTATCTGTGGCTTATTGTGCTTGTCATGTCTTTCTAATGCACAAAAACCAGTGGGTCTCCCTCTTGTGCAAATGGTGATGTGTGTATTTAGTGTCCTCTTCAGTGAGGCATCTCCAGCTGTATGAAGTTAAGCACATGGTGGGTGTCAGCAGGATCTGTGGGCTGGAGTGTAAGACACGTACCCGTTGTTCACTTGTTACCAGCATTTCCCAAGGAAATGGTATGGCTTTGCCCATGTCAACATCCTAATTTGATTCCAGTTTCATGGCATTATTGTCTAGCAAGCTAATGGTCACATAGGTGATTACTATTACTAGACACAATGGCATCATTCTTCTAATTAGTAAAGACTCTGGTTTGTTCAGTAAGACCCAGGTTTGAATTCCCATATTCCCTACGAGCCTTGCCTTGGAGCTGGAGGGTGGAGCTGCACTATTGGACCTAATCCTCTGGTTCCTTTCCCTGCCATGTGGGGAAGGGTTACCTGGGGATGAGTCCTGAATATTGTCATAATCGTTAGCAATTTACTGGATGGAAAACAAGGGAACTGTCTCTGAATACTCAGTCACTGCTGACTGTCCCTCCCCAGTTGCAGTCCCTGCGTAGAAGGTAAAAAGAGGACAAAGGAAGGAGTAAGTGCCCCCAGGAGAGTATGGGTTTCTCCAGTGAACTAGTTAAGTGCTTTGAAGTAGAACATGCCTTCATCGTGGACTTTTTCTTTTTGTCTTCTAGTTCAGCTTATGATACCAAAACAAGACAGAAGGTGGCAGTAAAAAAGCTTTCAAGACCTTTTCAATCACTTATTCATGCGAGGAGGACCTACCGAGAGCTTAGGTTGCTTAAGCACATGAAGCATGAGAACGTAAGTGGAGAGTGAGTTTTTCTTTCTCTTTGAATTTTTATGACAAAACTTTGCAATATAGGCTTAACTTCAGTTAGGTACAATCTTTTACAAAAGTACATGCAACTCTCTGGCTACCCATGATACCTAGACTTAGTCATCTTATGTGTAATGAAGTCATTGGACCTTAGAGACTTTCAGTAAAAGACTACCTTTTTATTGAAAAATTATCTAATTTTTTCTTGAAGATGCAGCTGCTGAAATCCAAAACAAGTGGCCCTGTTCTTCTCAAACTAAAGTAACAAGAGTGATCTGCTCACTACTGTTGGATGCTCTTGAAACATCAGTCTAGGAAAAAAAAAAACCTAAACCTGCTTTTGCTGAATTTGGATTCCATTGAGAAATTAAGGGCAGATACTCTCACTGAAATTAATGACAGTGTAATATCTACATGAAAGATAGTAGAACTTCAGGCCCCAAATAATTCAGTACTTGCCTAAGTTTATGTGACAAACAGTTGATTTCAGAGGGAGCATCCACTTGATTAATTGAAGCCTGAATAAAATATAGTGGGTTGAAAGCTATCCTGGAGAAAGGATGCTAAAAAAGTTAATCAACAGCAGAACAAGATAACCCATGAAATTGTGCATAATCTCAAGTATAACAAGCATATAAGCCATGTCAGCTCTTCTCTAGTGAGACATTGCATTTCCTGCCTTTATTATAATTGTCTAAAGTCTTGTTGTAATTACTTTTTTGTAGTTAATAGAATTTTCTATTGGTCATGGAGATAGCTAAGGCTGTACCTGTACAGACCACCTATTGTGCCAGTTGTACTAAGTTTTCAGGAGGACGATATGTCATGTATTTGCCAAAAGTGCTAAGCACTGTCAATACTAATTACATGTTGCTTTACAGATTTCTAAAAATAAAATGTCAATACCCTCATCTTTCAGGTTATAGGATTGCTTGATGTTTTTACACCTGCAACATCAATAGAAAATTTTAATGAAGTGTAAGTAAAATTTTTAAATGCTTCTGGCTAGTTAGTAAGTAACTACCACTTTGATACTGGGGTACAACTACTCAAATGAGAACTGGGAATGACAGATGTATACTTTTTTTGGAAAAGAATCAATGTCTCAGCAAAATTTGTCAAAAAAACCCCCAAACTTCCAGTGGGAGCAGAGAGGGAAGTTACACAAAACACCCTTATTTCAACCAATCCAATATTAATCTCCATCATCAGATATTCTGGGGCCTTGCAGGTACTGTAACTTTGGTGCCTCAGGCTCCCGCTTTGATGTTGGGTGAGATTTCCTAGTCATCCCAAAATACTCTCACTGGACACTGTAGTCTGTCAGGGAGAAAACAGAGGTAAAAGTTTTTAATGCACCGTAAGGAATTTTCCTTTTTGTGATATTAAATCCCATAGCTGTGATTCCATTATTAGAGCTCATAAGAAGCCAACTGGGAAGGACTAAACCGTGTGTTAGGAACCGACATGGAAGTGTGTAGTTAGCCTTTAGATGTGCTACTTTTAGGAAGATTTACATCCTGCCAATCTTAAATGAGGTGTGTTTCTTTGTTTTCTTCTGTGTTTTATTTTCACAGGTATCTTGTGACAAATTTAATGGGCGCTGACCTGAATAACATTGTGAAGTGCCAGAAGTTAACGGATGACCATATACAGTTTCTCATCTATCAGTTACTTCGAGGTCTTAAGGTACTGGCTGAATGCAAGGGTTTTAGAGTCAGCAACCAAAATGTTGGAGTAATGGCTGGTTCCTTGCAGTGATAGTTCTTAAAGGCTGTTGTTTATGTCTTAAGGCATGCACAGATAGCAGCAATCATTTCATAAATTATCTGATCATTTTTTCCAACCAAAAATAAAACCTCAGGCCCACAAATGTTTACATGCACAATACATATGAGTACTCTGCTTGAACATTAACTCTAGTTCAGTGTCTGTTTAAGTTCTTATTGATGGAGAATCGCTTGCTATATGGTCTCCAAAGTGAACATGTTCTGTAGTGCACAGTGTGTGTTTTAGACACTTCCCCTCTCACAAGACGGTAGTGAAGAAACTTCTGAAGAATGTGAAATTGATAAAGAACGATATGACAAGTAGCTCACATTTCTGCTTTGAAAGTCATGAGCCAGTTTGAAGAACTACAACCCTGATTTTTGTAGGGCACATCACGTGGGTGAAGAGATAACCAAGGTATTTGGGTTCTTTGGGAAAGGTCTGGAAGTAAAATCTTATCCCAGCAATGTACAATGTTGCACACAATCACCTAGGATTTACTCTGCCTGTAAAGTCATTATTTCCTTTAATCGTATCAGTTAAAATTTATAGAATTAGATAACACAGGTGATTGGCAATGAAAGCACGGCAAAATTTTCTTCCAAAGGAATTAAAATATGTATCACTTTGCTGACGTTAAACATAGAAGTGTCTATAAACAGGATAAAACGTTCCCATTACTAGGTGATAAGCATTTTCTTGCACCAGTGTTTATTTTCCCAGGCATATGTAAAAAGAACAGAGAGGGGTCAGCTGCTTTAGTAGCTAACTTAACAGTAATTGATATTTTAGACATGGAAAATAACTGTATGGTTGAAAGCAAGCCATGGTAAATACTGGCTCTGAAATATACTTATTACATGATTTTCAGCAAGTCACCTGGTGCCTGACACAGTAATTCTTATTCATCCATGCGGATTCTGTCAATTTAAGTGCAGATTTTAGTGAATAAAAATTGAACCCTTAGTTGCTTTGTCTCATTTACTTAAGTTAATAGCTAAATTAGGAAGATGGATTCTGGAGTTAATTATCCAGCTTGTGGTTTTGAATATAAGGCTATGTTGTGTCAGAGCTAAATAATAGTAAGAGTTGTGCTCTAAAATGAATATTAATTTCAGAAATACACCCAGGTGCATTTCTGGCTCTGTTTCGAAGGGGAGGGGTTGATGGTGGCTCATCTCTTCTGGAATTGAAATTCTCATGTCTCATTAGTCCAAGAACATTTGGTCATAGATAACTCCTCCCTTATATCTATGCTGGAGTCATTACAACATGTATTCACAGACCTGAGTGAGCTTTGGGCTTCTTGGTGGCACCAAGAGGAGCCCTTGTCTCAGCAGAGCAGGGACACAGCTCCTTCTGTGGCAAGCAGTGGTTTGGTTTTCCTTTGGTTTCCTCTTTGTTCAGCTGCACACAGCTATTGTGAGGAGCACTCGGGGTGGCCCTGCCCTTCTGACAGACAGTGCATAGGTCTGGAACAAGAAGAATGCCCTTGTTTTCTTTGGGTTTTCCCAGTTGATATACAGGTCTTGCCTGTAATCTCTGCCCCTAAAAAAAAGGAGGTGAATCCACCTCTAGAGAATAGAAGAGAAGGTTTTCAAGGTCTTGCTGATCCTGGTCAGTAAGATCATAGATAAATTGGCTGTTAATTCTAACAAGTGAATGATAGGCAATTACAGAGTAAACTTTTCTCAATCTTTGCATTTTAGTATTTTATGCAAAATAGCAGAAACGCTAAATAGCCACTGAAATACTGCTTTGGGTCCCTTGCTTTGGTTCCCTGCAGGAAGTGGACCTGAAGAAATGTTGTGGCTTAAATGGGTATTTTGGTCACTAACCTGTCCCGGGGTGCAAGTATCTCTCACACATTCAGCGTTCACAGTATGGGAAGGTGACTTATGTCATCTAGGAGTCAACCATACTGCTCCCTAGGCCACTGACTTCACTGAGCCACTAGCCGATCAATAGAGACATTGAGATAAGACTAGAACAAATTCCAAATTGGCAAGAAGCTTTCAACAGAAGAATCACTGCAAGTGCTGTCTTTTATCTGGCCTTCCTGGTTACTTTTCTTGAAATATCTAGCTCTGGATAAGACAGAACAAGGTTTTGAAGTTCGTCATACCTCTGATCTGAAAATGTAGTGTGACGCAAGTCTTCTCTGTATATAAAACAATCAGTCACAGAAGCGAAAAGATAAGACAAGTGAGTTATACCTTCCTTCACCTCTAACTTCAAATCTTACCTTTTTTTTTTTTTTCCCTTTCTGTTTCACAGTATATTCACTCAGCTGGAATCATCCACCGGGTGAGTTCACTCATTGTGCATCAAATGTGTTTCAAGACATAGTTACAATATATTTTAAAAGATTAAAAGCATACTTGACTAATTCTCTCTGTTCTGCTACAGGACCTGAAGCCCAGTAACCTAGCCGTAAATGAAGACTGTGAACTGAGGGTAGGTATCGTGCTGTTGTAATGAACAATGTTGTAAAAGCTCTCAAGATTAGTTTTCTGAGAAAATGTTAGCTACCATTTTTATTTCTGATTCCATTGATTTCAGCTGTCTGCTACTGTTGCTCTTCTGACGTAGAAAACCAATATCCATGAACATGTTTTTTCTCCCAAATGTTAATTTAGTATAAACAGAAGTACCTTTGCAAAATATTCATCCCTAATTCCTCACAGATGGTACGTAGGCTAATAATTTGGCCCATGCGTGAGTGTATCTTGAAAGTTTGACCTGTGAAATGTATCTGCATCTGCCATGTTTAGCTGAAGCCTTGTAATAACTTTCATATCTATAGAATATACTAGCTAAATTAAATAATGATATGAAAAAAGATACCAGTATTACCAGTCATTTTACCAGTTACTGGCAGTAAAAAAAAAAAACCAAACAAAACCAAAAAAACAACCACAAACAAAAAGAACCCTGTAACTTCTCAAATGCTATTTTAATGCCCACGTCTATATAAATACATATCTTTGTGTATCTGTGTGATACGATATTACATAATAAGCATGAGACTCTGGAGAACGAAAAGATGTTTTCTCTCTTTCTAAACCTTTAAGCCTAAGAATGGGAAGTTTAGCATTTCTCCATGGCAGCCACAAACATCTTTCTCCCTGTGACTGGGGCTCTGATGTAATCACTTTATTCCAGCTGCGAGGGATTTAAGAAAAGGTTCCAAATACTACAAGATCAGCAAAAAATCACAATAGTGAATAAGAGCAGTGCAGTTGCCTTCTCCCACTAATCCGGATCCATGGTGAGAAACTGTAGTTCCTGTTTGGTTTAGCGACACTTGCAGATGCTCAGCAAGTTTCATGATTATCCCTTTAATGTCTATATGCATGTTTGTTCAGCATCTGTGAAATTTTATGGGTCATCTGGGTCTAATCATGCACTCTAAAATGTGTGCTGTATTTTTGTACTGTAAGTAAAGGAGACTTCTAATCTTCCTTTTTTTTTTTTCCCTATTATTATGGTATCTGTGCACCTCCCTGCCTAGCATTTGTTACTCTGCTCTTTGCTTTGTTTATATTTATAGCTTTCCTTCCTCTGATACCAAATTATTTTCTAATAGAGAAAAATAGTGGATATTTCCAGGTACAAACAAAATGAAAATAGAAGCAAAAATAAGGAAAACGTATGTGTACACATTTGATAGAAAGGATCAGCTATTGAAGAAAAATATTGCCAAAACCCTTATAAAAATAAGGGCATTAGTGTTTGAGTTTCATACTATTATTCATGCCTTGTTTGCCCCATGCTTTTATTTTTGCTTTTTTAGGAAATAAATAATGCTTTTGAAGTATAATAGAAGTAAAGATGTTAGTGTTATTTATATTTTAATATTTTTCTTTAGGCTTTTTATATCTTTAAATTGGATTATAACTGAGGAATTTTGAATGATACTCTTAACATTTTCTTACTTCCAATGAAAAGGATTAGCATCAGCTTAATAAATAATCCTGGATTTCATCATGGGAGGTTGCCACTGATCTTAATTCACATTTCTATTTGAAGAGATGCTAACTAGCTCAGATGACTGACTTAACGAACAGTGCTGAGGCTTGGATGGTACACTTTCACAATAGGCTCTTTTAGAGTTCGGGATACCTTTTAGCTCCATAATTAGTGGGACATAGACTAATCAAAAAATAGTAAGCAAGGAAGTGAGCAGGAAAAATTTAATTGACATAACTTCCCGGCAATGTAAACTTAGCAAAGGAGAACATATGGAGGGGAACATTTTGCCATCAAGCCTATGAGTAATATGTGTACCTAAAGAGAGCTCCTTTGTTGTGTCGGTGGGGGAGTTCTACTGGGAACAGATGGTATGTGATTTAAATCTACCTTGTTACGCAGGATATATGTTTCTCTCCTAGTGGCATCAGAATGGTGCATGATTTGGGTAAACACTTAGATAGACATCAGAGGGAAACAACAGAAATTCTGCAGATTTGTGATGAGCTCGTGTGGTCTTTAAATATTTAAATGGCCAGTGGCACTTGCCCTTGGCATTTTACACAAACATTCCCATTTGTTAGTGTTTCATTTTTTATAGCAAGAGTGCTTATTTTTAGCAAATGAACGTCAGGGGAGAATTGAACTTGAGGCAAAATGTAAAGTTTGCCTCGGAGGACAAAGGGCCAGGCAGTGGAAGCATCTTTACGCAGAGCCGTAGGCGGCAGGGCTGCAGCAGGGAGGGCCCATCCTCAGAGTGTGGCTCTTTTACCTCACCGATAGTGAGGAGCTGTGGGTAAACTCAGAAATGAGTGATGGGGAAAATCAGTACCTGTAACAAAGTGAAAAGGGATTTATTTTTTTTTAATTATTATTTAATTTGTTTTTATTCTGTAGATTTTAGACTTTGGTTTAGCTCGACAAACTGATGATGAAATGACTGGATATGTTGCAACAAGATGGTACAGAGCTCCAGAAATTATGTTAAACTGGATGCACTACAATCAAACAGGTAAACTGTGAAGGCGTGCATTTTGCTACAGCTGGATATAGTGATGGTTTTAAACCAAGAAGCAACTCTGTTTAAGGATCTCTTCGATTCATTGTACGCATTTCTTTCTCTGTTTTTTGGCAGTTGACATCTGGTCAGTTGGATGCATCATGGCAGAGCTATTAAAAGGGAAGGCCTTATTTCCAGGAAACGATTGTATCCTTAACATAAAACATGAAATGCAGCTATAAAAATACTTTCTAATTCTTCCTTTTATTTTTTTTTCTGATGACTTGAATGTTTCTATGGAAATGTTTTTGAGGTAACAAACTTCTAAAATAGTAAAGAATTTTTGCTAATTTTTCAGTTTAGCCTATATGACAGCTGAATATGGGACCCACTGGTAGGAAAAAAAACAGTAACAGATGTTCCTAAACAACAATAAGTTGCATTTATTCCTTGTTGTGTATCTGTATTTAAATAATAACCTAGTTACAACAGAGCAGATTTCTTCCATGTGTGTATCTTACTGAAATAACATACGTTAAAACTGAAGCTGAGTAAAGGCAATAATTTTTGATGGGCTAATACAATTTTTAAAAATAGGACTGCTTTTAGGCTGGAAGTTTCTACAATGCGAACAGAGTAACTTTTAAATAATAAGTGAATTAATGGGCATATTGTGTCCTGTTATAAAAAAAGCCAGCAGTCCCAGAAATGCCACAGGAGCAACAAAACCTTCTTTTTCTTCATCACTGTGCTGTGGTCCCTGCTGGAGCATCAGGGATTTCCATCGGCATTTCCTGCACTGGCAAGAGGAAAAAAAAGAGTAAAATAATAAAAGAAAACTGAAGAAAACCAGATAATGAGGAATTAGGAAACAACTGCATCAGAGGAGGAAGGCTTTTAATATGAGAAACAAAGGCACATTCTTCTGTACTGAATATTGACATTTCTCACTGCTCTGAAAGCCCTCAAAAAGCAAACGCTTCTCCTAAAACTAAGCCGTTGCCAGGTGCAAAACAACATGACATTAGAATTGCCTGCAAAATTGTGAAAAGAGCTGAGAGACCAAGTCTCCCCACTGACCTTTCTGTTGTGCTCAGCATCATTAGGCTCTATTGTAACCGCAGGCATTGTCCAGATGTTCATCATCTGGGTGATGACTGTGCTTCAGACTGTTTGATTACATGATATGTGGCATTTGGAAAAATCAACACACCTAGTTTTCAAGAAGTAAGATATCTTCTGCTATTGTAAAATAGTGTCTGCAATTATGTGATTACATCGATTTAAATAAAGCTGTAAAATAACAGAGTCTCTCGGGAAAATGTAATATACTTTACAGGTCATATAAGACAGTGAAAAATGAACTTTTTCTAAGCTTTTAATCTTGAGACTGATATAAAACAGATTTATAAAGCTACCAAATGAGAATTTTCCACTTATAGCCTACAGATTAGTAATCTCGCCCTATATGCTCTATTGTAATAGATTGTTCTTCAGAAATCCCTCAGATCACTGAAACGTAAATGTGCTATTAAAATTAAGCTTAAAAATATGCTAAATTGGGAACCAGGACAGGAAAGCAATATGTTACATGCACCTTTCTCACGTACAGGCACACCTGGCAAATTCATATAGTACAATAGAGAATTTGATACTGCAGGACTAGGCTCAAGAAAGGTATGAATTGGTGTCCTTCCATGGAATTGTCTTGCTGAATAGTTTTAAACATCTTAACTATCTGCATGAAAGCTCATTAATTGTTCAAACCCAGAAAGACCATGTGCTGCTTATTTCCCTGAAATAATGCAGATATTGATCAACTAAAGAGAATAATGGAAGTTGTGGGCACACCCAGTTCTGAACTTCTGAAGAAGATATCGTCAGAACATGTGAGTTCACAGCTTCATGTGGTTAAATGACTTTCTATCATTCTAATTGGTATCGTGTACCACTGGTTGTGTTACATATTTGGAAATGGGCAGACACTTCAAAGTGATCTCTACTTTTTGCTGCTAGAATGCCACCATTCAAAAAATATTCTTTTTAGAAGTATCCAAATGCCTTGACTGTCATCTGGATTAATTTTGATACTTGTTGTCACGTACTTAGTTTCTGAAAGGAGTTTTGCAATTGGTCCTAATGATCTTTTATTTTGCTGCTATACTTATAATGAAAAATTCAAACTGATGGTCAGCTCAGTGCATTATAGTGTTGTTATTAAATCTGATGCCTCTGTAATTTCTATGCTTTCCATACTTGTAAGGGATCTAAACACAAATATCAGAATCAAATAATATGTGTCCTGCCTGAGTGCTCTTATTTGGATCCCTAATTTGAAATTTGTATTTATTCATCTCTCTGAATCCTTGTGTGAGGTCCATTTTCATGATAATATCTGCAGTTAGTGGTGTGATTTTTAACTCTCCATATGACTTCTTTAAAATAGTAATCTAGTAAATGAACAATTTTCACTTTGTTTCTCTGCTAAAGCTACACTTAAAGGATTCACTTTAAGCAATAACTGTGGATATCCAGCTGAGGAATGAGATGTGAAATTGATTGATAAAGGCAGGTGATGGGCACAGTGTAAAAAAAATTCAGATAAACAACAGCACACAGATACCTCCTGAGCTAATGCTGTTTTCTTACACCTTTTTTGTCTGCACCTTGGGCTAATACTAACAGCTATTTTTCAAGCTTGTGCGTTTATTGATGGGTTTTCTTTGAACTTACTAATGAGTACACTAGTGGATTAGGTAAGCAGGAAAAGTAGGAGAACCAAAGCAATGCTGTGTTTCTGGAAGACCTAAGCTTAATGAAATCTCGTCAGCGCAAGCCACCCCACAGCCCCAGAGTTTGTGGGTACCCAGCACCTCGAAATGGCCGGGGCAGGAGGAGGATCCATCCTTGTGCCAGGGACTGGATCAACCAGCAAATCTTGGACTGTGCTGCCCTAAGCATAGGTCCTTGTATAGCCTTGTAGGTCCTGGTGTAGCCTTTAAGTGTTATTAAGGTAAGACTAAGTTTTTTTGCAGTAAGGCGTTCAGAGTATTGTATACAAATGTGTGATTTACCCACAACTAGTCAGTTTGTGAGCTTTTTGATTATGAGATTAAACACCCTAAATATTTACTGGAGATACTATCTGCTTTTGTCTTTAATTTCTTGTGCTTCAGAGCATACCTCAGTGAGCTATAAGAATCCCAAAACTGTTTTATTGTGGCTAATTATACCTTTAGAGCATAGGGAGAACACAAAAACCAAGTTAATTACTGGGAGTGCTGCTAGGTCACCTCTGGGCTGCTGCTGCCTGGTTAGAGGAGGAACGTCAAAGGAGATGCGTACCTTGCTTCAAGGTACTTGCCTCTTGTAAAGGAGTGTCTGTCCTATTCCTTTGTCTAGTTTTTCTTTACCTTGTAGTTTGGCCTTATTGTTTAGGTATTTCTTAATGCAGCTTGCAGTCCAGGACAATTTTTCCCATTTCTCTAACAGCAAGGTCACAGGTTTTGTGAAATGACAAGCCTATTTTCAGTTACAAGTAGAGGATTAAAGAATTGGAAACTAAAATGTCAACCTCATGAGATGTTTCAGCACAAATTACTGAGCTGTTTTGTCAGTCTTTCACGTTAATATGGGTTTAAATGGTGATTGCATTTCATTATATTCAGAATAATTTAAATGTCTGGATTCTATTGATTTGGTTTCTGTGGTGAATATATAAGCAGAGGGGACAGGTTAAATGCTTTTATCGGTCTGTGTTGTTTTCAAAGGACTTCTGGACAAGGTTGGAGATAATTTTGAAATATCTCGTTCAGTCATGTTTGGATTAGCGATGTTAATTGATGTCTGTACAGAAACAAATAATCCACAAATCCACAGATGTTTGTCATAAGATAAATTTACCTCTTGTCTACCCTAGTCCGTAGCTTCCATGCAAGAATGTGTGACAGCTCTCTTTTGCCCTGCTGTTCATATATAGGTATAAACTAATGCCCTGGGAGACTTAACTCTGATAGGAGCTGCACACCCTGACCCCCTAGCAGGTGTTTGCTGCCTTTATGAACTTTAGGGGGATAAAAGAGGTGGAGTGAAGCCTGTGTTTGACTAGTCTTTAGACATTGGTCTCTGCATGACTGGCTACAGCTGCTAAGAAGAAATCATCCTTATAGAAAGCCTTACCATCAGCCCCCATAATAAAAAGGGAAAATGCTGATACAGTTTTAACAGGTTGGGGACATAACACATGAAGGCTTGCTTCTCTTAGTGAGACTCTGAAATGTGTCACTAGTGGTAGTCTAGAGTTTTGATAGAATATGCTTACATCTTACAAACAGATCTGCCTCGTTAAATTAGAGCACAGCTTGAAGAGACACTGTGTGATGTAATGATTTAAAATATCTTTATATCAGTTCATTGTAGCTACAGAAATGAAGATGATGGCAGAGAGAACAGTGTATGGGACAGGGTCTGTTTCCCGAGTGTGGTTGTAGGATTGCACAGATGATATGTCAGAGTATTTTATAGTCACTTCATGATGGTCCAGAAGATAGTTCCACAACTCTCAATCTGGTATCTCACTGGAAGCCATGGAGCTTCACAGTATGAACAACTTTATTTCCTTTGCTGTCTTCAGTAGCCCAAGGATGCTTAGTTAGCTTAGGGCAGATAGTCTCCTTCTAACAGGATTGCTAAGTGTGCTGGGAGGCTCCCCTGTAACACAAATGTGTTTAAAAGGATTAAGGTTTGTTCAAAGACCAGCTGGAATTTTTGTGAATCTGGGGATAGCCATTTGCCTCTTCTTTAACGGTTCCATTTCAGAATTCCCTGTTCTGTCTGATCCCAGCCCTTAGGACCAGCATTCAAGCTTTTTTCTTGCCAACCTATCTTATCTCGGGCCAGAAATTAGTAGCTGATGTAACACCAGGCTCCACGCTGATATTCATGGGTCCGACATGCGGGTAGGCTTTTCCTAGCTGAGCTTGGATGAGCCTCTCACAGCCACAGTGACAAGGCAAGCTATTAACTCTGTTAAACATCTGATGATCTGCTCCCTGGCAGTATCAGGGTTTGTTCTTTGGTTAGCGAAGCTACTGTTCGACAGAGGAGGGAAGGATGGAGGCTGGATTATACTACTTCACTGAGGGTGACTGAAAGATGATTTAGGTTGCAATTTCTGATTGAACGCTACATGCTTGTGTTCCCTGGGGATATAGTGCAATGAACCGCTAAGCATAGGAGAAAACAGAAATGCTAATACACAATCCTTAGATGAAAATATACCTGTTGAAAACTCTCTTGCTTATTGTGCGATATACAGGAGTGAATATTTAAAACAAAGTCATACATGATGATTTTATGTGAAGGTTTCCCATGTATAAGAAACATAAAAAATACCACGTCTGGTTTTTTTAGAGTTGATATGGTTACTGTTGGGCAAAATTTAACTTCTGTGCATGTGGTATATATATTGATTTATTCCTAGGCAAGAAAATACATTGAATCTCTTCCACATATGCCTCAACAGGATTTGAAAGCGGTATTTCGTGGTGCCAATCCATTAGGTAAGAAAGTCAGACTGATACAGATTAAATCTTTCACTAACACAGGAGCTCAAGCCTTCCTTTGCTATATGATCCCGTATAATAACGATCAGACCAGTGGGAAGAGCATTGCTTAACCTTTCATCCTGAGACTGGTTTCCCTTCATGAAGCCTGTGCCTTTTGTTTCTGGTGGAGATTATGGGAACCTCCTAAAGGAAAACAGTCTGTGAATGAAAAGCAAAAGCCAGCTATATATAGTAGGAATAAGTAAAAATGTCACGGGGTCTAGACTAGAGGCATCACTTCTGGCTCAGGAAGGCCATGAGCTGTAAATTGCTGGCGAGCAGAAGAATATACCAGGAAGCATAGCTGTTTGAATGACCCTTTTGAGTATTATTTCCTAGGAATGTATTAGCCATTGTTGGACACAGGATGCCGGGCTAGACCTGTGGTCTGATCCTGCACAATTGGGTTTATGTCTAACCAATTGGTTCTGCCTGTGCAAAAGAGATGTTTCTGTGACTATTTCTTGTGACATGGCAAAGGAGACGTTTGAGTGACTGGAGTCATCTTCCTACAGTGCCTGGTCAGTTCCATCAAGTGCCCATTAAAACATTGTATATGGGGAAGTATTATGAGTTAAAATGCTTTGAATTCATTCTGCGTATTAGAAGATGATTTTATTTTTACAGATACAAGTAGCAGTGAATGCTTTCTTATAAAAAATGGGATTTATTTGCATGAGGTACATGAAAGCATGCTACATATTAATACATAAAGGCAAATTAATAACAGTGCTTAATGAAAGCACTAAAATTATTTTTATATATTATTTTAAATAGTTATAATAAACTTTCCCTATAAAACCAATTTCAGCCTTACAGATCTCTCTCATTTCTAATATTCTGCAACTGTCAACATCAAACATATTTTCTTTATGCTGGATCCTGTAAAGTTGCTTTGGGGCTTTCATTTGATGATTTAATTGATGCAGCTAATTAAAAGTGGAATCTCGTATTCACAATTTTAAGATACACAAGTTTGCACTGATCAGGACCAAATTAAGCAAATGATGCACAACACAGGATATTTAACTTTTAAGCACACAGATCTTTTCAAAATGAAGGTCTTGGATGTGTGAAGTGGTGAATCAGATATCAAATAGACTACAATGAACCTTTGTGCATACCACAAGCAAAACAGAAGCTTCCTTCAGCTCTGAAAACAATACTCAGTACAAAATCTTCAAAACTAATTTTTTATATTGCCTAAATTTTGTGGCTTTGCCAATAATGCTAATTGTGTTTAAGGTGAGTGAGAATAGATTGTGTGTAAACAGTTGCCTTCTCTTTTATTCCTAGATGGTCTCTTCTGGCTTTGAACCACATTTCTCTTTTTCCCTTAGCTGTAGATCTTCTTGAGAAGATGCTTATATTAGACAGCGATAAAAGAATTACTGCCTCGGAAGCACTTGCACATCCATACTTTGTACAGTATCACGATCCAGACGATGAACCCGAGGCCGAGCTGTACGACGAGTCAATAGAGAATAAGGAGCGAACCATAGATGAATGGAAAGGTAACAGAATTGCACACAGTAGTTAATGCATGCAGCAGAACAAAATTTTACTTAAATAGCAGTTTTCCTCTGTCTCTAACCAGAGCAGTTTGAACTCTTAAGCTTCATGGAAACAAGATAAGTCCATGTATGTGCTTGTGGGAGTGGAGATGTGGAAAAGGTTGTTTTTCCTCTCTGGATTTCACTCCCCCCATTCTATCATCTCCTCACTAGTTTCCCTGTAGCAGGAAACCACACATTCTGTCTTGCTTTTAGTTTTCTAGGTCAGATCCTCAGCTGAAGTAACTGTCCTGAGAGCGAGTGACAGTATTTGGGATTCTGGTCTAGCTTTCTTCAGAACCAGAAATTAGTATTTTCCACATACGTGTGTATTTTGTTAATCATTCTTTTGATAGCCAAGTAATTAGGATTAATAGTTAAGCCACACTATTGATCTTGTTTGAGATGAGAGTTGATGATTTTACTTTGGATTGACACCCTAAAAGCCATTCTTGAGAAATACTGCAATGACCTTTTTTTGTTAGTTAATTCCATGCTTGCATCATTATTACATTGCACTACAGTATCACGGAAGTAACATGGCTAAACATTTGGGTTGCAAGTTTACTGCAAAGTACAGTCCAATTTCATCATTGTCTAATGAGGACATATTGGGCTAAAAATTCCTTACCAGACATTTTTAAATTGAGAATAATGTTCTAGAAAACTAGTTGTTCCTGTTTATCAATAAAGTCCTATCCTTGGCTTAAGATGAAATATGTCTTCTATAAAATAAATGTACTCCTGTTTCTATTTGTATATTCTGTAACTTTTACTCCAGAAAGCTTTGATAAAAATATATTAGCATAGTGGGCAGGTTTATGATGAAAAATATTGACCTCCCGTGCCCTTGCACTTATGCCATGTTTTATCCTGGACAAGCAGACTGACTAGAGCATATACATCTTAAAGAAAGATAGGAGCAGGGTCATGGGTCTTTCTACAATAAAGCAACCTCCTAGTGCCCCGAAAAGGGTTTTCTAGAAGCTTACCGTGTCTGTACAAACAAGGATTGATTGGTATCACTTATTCCTTACACTTGCTTTCCTCTGCAAAACCTGGCAGCGCACAGCACCACCCATACATCTTGTTTATTGAGAGGCATGTTCAATTTGCTGCTGTACTTACCAGTGGGTGATTTATTTTCTGCTACTTTTTCAGTTGACTGAGCCTTTAACAGGAAAGTTTAACAATTTCCGAGTTGTGAAGCTGATTTCTGTTTGTGATGAAACTCTGTTGAAGTTATTTCAGGAACAATCTTAGCTTAACACTTTCTGAACTGAGATGAGGACGTGGAGGTGAATTCTCTAGGAAGGACAGTGTCACATTTTTCTACATCGCTGTCCTTGCTGGAACTACAGGTCAAAGTCCTTCTTTATACAGAGGGGGAAAAAAAAGCCTGAAACAAAAATCTCAAAACTGGCACAGGACATGCAGCTCTTCCTCCTGGCCATATTTTTATCTTGGGGAATAAACTTTTTTATTTTCAAGTACAGTAAGTGCCACATTTAAGTAAGATGACATGAAAGGTGAACATTTGTATAAAATTTTTGTATCATTGGTGAAATGTTGGACCCAGTTTCTTGAGACGTCAATGGCATGTTCCCCTTCTTGTTTTGTTCAAGTTAAAAATCTGTGGCACTAGATCCCAAGAGGGACTGGGCACCAAAGTAAAATGAGATTTCAGACACTGTCTTACGCATTATGCACCTAAGAGTTTCCTTGACCTCCATGGCACACTGCTGAGGCTTGCAGCCCACCTTCATAGATTTTTCTTCTAACATGTTTAATAAGTTAGAAAATATTTAAAATTTTTAGAGGCTGAGAGTATACTATTCAGAGCTGAATGCCGTGCACTGTCTCTCTTTAGCTGCTGCTCCAGCTGCACATATCTCAGCTTAACATCAGTACTCTCAGCTGAGTAGGTGGCGCGAGAGCCAGGTAAGGAGCTTCCTAAACATACAATGCACAGCCAGCAGGAATAATTTATACAGTCCCAGGCACGCGACTTGTGAGGACGCCGCTTTCCTCCGAGTTCACTCAGGAACGCTCTAACTCCTAC
Organism: Limosa lapponica baueri; assembly: GCA_002844005.1. Taxonomy (NCBI): domain Eukaryota; kingdom Metazoa; phylum Chordata; class Aves; order Charadriiformes; family Scolopacidae; genus Limosa; species Limosa lapponica. The sequence continues at coordinate 632,830 of KZ505658.1, forward strand.
CTGGCTGCCTCTGGCCAGATGCTACTTAATAGCTTCCGGTCAATCACTGAAAGAGTCAGCTAACGAATCCTTCTGCCTTGGCAGTTCTGCACACTTAATATCTTTCAGAGAAATCCTTCACTGAAGCTGCCACAGTGGTGACTCTACACCATGGCACAGCATAACACAACCAGAGCGTAAGCAAGATTTTCACACACCTTTTAGAGGAGTGCTGGGTCCGCTTGCAGGTGTAGCAGCTGTCTCAGGCAGATCTGTTTACTAAGCAAGTTAATAGGCACAGGTTTGATGTGATTTAAACAACATTGTTTGGGAAACAAATCCTGAAATAATGCATTGTTAGCCATATACTTATGTGTGAATAGGATTTGGCCCTTAAAATACAATATCTAACTTGAGAAGATACATAGGAGGTTGCCACTGACGACATACTGCATTGCTGAGGAAGGCACAAAACAGGACACGACTGTCCAGATGAAAAGATAAAGGGCTCTTCCTAAAGCAGGAGAAAACAACAAGGAATATGTGTTTCTAGTTAAGCCTTTCTTGATGCAAATAGAACTGTTACGTGCTTCTAAGACAAAAGAACATTTTTTCCAGAGGACCTTAAAATTAAATTATTTACAATAACGTCTTAAAAAAAAAAAAGCCAACCCAAAACCTAGATCCCAAGGCATTAGTGCAGAATTGTGAGTGATTTATGGTGAAGGCAATTGACTGGGAGATGATAAAGGACATTCTCAGCAGTAAAAAGTGTACATTTTAAAACCTGTTCGGGTGCTTTTAAAGATTCCATTTTGTCTTTTATTACGTCATTTTGGCAGGTCATCTGACAGCATAATTGATGTTTCCATTTCAGGGCCTGTGTGTTTTAGTAATTAGCTGAAGGGGACAGACGTGTTGTACAATAACAGTATTTGTGAGTTTAACTTGTAATCTGAGGTTAACAGAAGGATTCCTGGTGAATTCGGTCTATTTTTGGATCTGGACTCTAAAAAGGCTGGAAATACAAACTACAAGTCACATGCATCTGTAGAACTGTTTTGTCTGGAATATTTTTCTTTTGAAGGGAATATCACCTAATTCTTCTTTTTTCCTTATGCCCTCTCTACAGAACTTACCTATGGAGAAGTGATTAGCTTTAAACCCCCTGACTTAAAAATGGATAGCCTGGAGATAGAACAGTGAATCCCGGCAGCTCTCTCTTGCCTTGCTGCACTATGAAGACTGTTAAAATATAACCATTCAATTTAACCTGTGGTCAGACGTAGATTTTTACTATCCAAAGATGTTGGAGAAGATGTGGAAAAGCAGATGCATTATACAGAAGCCAGATGTTGTCTGTTTGGGGCGGGGGGTTTTTTTTTGCCTTGTAACATGAATGTATTCCCGACTTACAAAGGGTGATAAAAAACTGCTTCGTTCTGACAAAATTATGCACTGAGTTCTGTCAAGCTGTGTGTTCTGCATGTTTCATTTTATCAGTTGTATTGCCAAAATAAAGGTGACTTTTAAAATTAATTTTAAAAGTGTACATTTAAAGCATGAATGTATGCAAAACAAACATAGAGATCCGTACAAGCAATCAATTTTTTTTTCTGTTGTTTTATCTGTCCATTTTCATATTATTTATAGTTAGTGCCTTTATGAAGAGAGGGCGAGTAGTGAGATAGACAGAATATGCATATGTAGTCATATCTGTGGTGGTCTTACAGATTTACTGGATGTCTCTCAAGCGATCTCAACACCAGTTGAAAGTCAGTAAAAATAAATCTTTGTCTTCTGTTGCCATTCAAGTGTCTGTTCTCATTATTTTCCCCATGTATGTTTTTTTAATCTGCACGATACCCGTTTGTGAGACCATTTTACTCACCGATGGTGCTCCTGACCACGCCATCAGTGGAGCAATGCTGAATTTGCCCGAGTTGACAGGAAGGTGGCCCGAAGGCCCTGCGGCAGATCTCTGCCGTCTTCTGCAAGCTTCAGCAAAGGCTGTCACTGGCGGCAGTGCAAGAGTGCTCAATTCAATTCACAATTCCTCATTGTTTTATTTTCCTTCACGTAATCCTTGGGAAAATAATCTAATAATCGCCATTGGAAGACAGGGCAAAACAAGATGATTTCAGAATTTGTTTGTGAAAAACAAAATATCCATCTCATCAGAGTTTCCTTTTAAGCAAAATTTTAAAGGCTTTCCAGCTCTGAAAAGCTGGAAAATTAAATAATAAATTGTTGGATACACTAGATACCAAAAATGTCTTAAAGAATTAAATTGTCTGATTTCCCCGTTGAAGGCATAATACTGAAACAGGAATAGCCCCTTTGGTGTACTGGCTGTGTCTTATGATTATGATTCATGGTTGTTCAATGTTGTTCATTTTTATGTCTCTTTCTCACTCTGTCAGAGTTTTATTTTGGAGGTGGCTTTTTATATCATTTAGGTTTTCTGCAACCTTTGACATTAAGATTCAGTTGTACAGCTATTACATGAGGTAATGAACTCTACTGCATTTATTTACCCTTGGTATCTTTTCTATGTAAAAGAAAAGCTTTTTCTTAATAAACAGATTTTAAAAAAAGTCAAGTCCAAGAACTTTGATTTTTCAGAGGTAATCAATACAGTATTGTTTGTCTTCTTTGAGAAATTGAAATAAGCACTCCATGTAGAAAATGTGCTCCTAAGTGGTGGGCTGTTGGTGGTAACGTTGGCCAGTTATCCGATACTTGATTTCGGTGGAATACAGTCACTTGTATTCAACTTTCTGCAAGGCAAATTAATCTGGAAGCAAATGCCCGTGTGAATTTCTCACGAGTCCTCTGAAGTCTTGTCTGGCCACCATTGCTTTGGCTTCCTACGAAGCTGGATGAGGCCTGCAATGGTCCTGGAACCACTGAATTTCATGCTGACTAAAATAAGTGAAAACACTGTAAGTCCTGAAATTCTTCATCTGGCTACATAATGAAAATAATCACTTAGTCATGTCTTAAATATATTTTTTCATTTTTTTGTTTACCAATTAACAGTAAAGTAGCTCAGTGCTTTTATTTTCTCTGAAATCTGATAATGAGCTTGCTGGCCTGTTCTGCAGCTCTGTTCCAGCTGGAAGGGCAAGGAAGAAGTAAAGAGATTTCACAAGAACCTCCTGCATCTAACGGTAATTAATTTAGTGTGGGATTTGTCCCATCATTTGTTTAATCTGGTTTCCTGGCTACGAGGGTGGCCGTCACCAAATGTTTCAAAGGATGTGTAAAACTCTGTGGCAGGCAAAGACCAGAGGGTCTGCTCTTGCCGTAGCCCCGCTACTGGAGGTAGAAAGAAAGTTTTACAGCACTTGCAAAATGTGCTCTTCTGGCAACTCTGAATCTTCCTCTGAATATTTCCTTTTACATTCAAAGCTGTAATTTTTTTCTAGGAGATAAATTATGTAGGAAGAATATGGTCATAGCCATATTTCAAGTAATCAAAGGTGACAGTAATGGGTAACAAGAGCTCAGCTATTTTTAATGACATGCCATCATAACCCATAAATCATCTCATTTTAATGTCAAGAAAAACAGTAGGGAGAGAGACTTTTTTTTTTCCTAAATTCACAAAATGAAGGTGATTTCTTAGACCTCAAAAGCCCCTAATTAAAGTATTTTTCTGGAGCAGGTAACTGACTCCCTTGTGGGAATCCAACGTGGGACCACAGTGTGGGAAGTTTATCAGTTTAGAACAGCAGGGCAGGGTAATTGGAAAGCGGGTACCCCACCGGGACAGCAAGGTGGAAGGCTTAGCGCTAACAACGCTTATCATTTGAGCACAGATGGAAAAAACCCAAACGTTTGTCAACCAACACAAACGGGTGAATGGGGGTAAACATCTAGGAGCGAGGGCTTTGTCAGGCTTGACAAAGGCACATCACTTAAAAGCAAATTTTAAAGAGAAAATAAATATAGAAGTAAGGATTTTATTTTCTGAAAAACTATTTGCTAAAAATGTCTTTAATTATGGCATTGTTTACATGGCTCAAATTTTATTTGCAAAATTTGTAGTGGAGCCTGCTTAAACTGTGGGGTTTTAATCTCCTGACACTGCTCTTACTCTCATGATTACAATCATGCTTTTGTAGGTCCTCTGCACATCGCACGGATGGTTAAGGAGGGTGTTGTAGGTTGTAGCCCACACTAAATTAGGGCTGTCGTCATCCCTGACCACCTGCGAAGCACAGAAGGGACGCTGAGAGAAGCGCGGCCGGGCAATGCTGGCAGAGAAGGCAGCTCAGGTTTCCACCGGGGGAGAACACAACTCTCCAAGGGCTTTCTCTGGTTAATTACTGTCATTGTTAACAATTTACCTCTAATCTGAATTTACCTAATTTCAGCTTTCAGTCACAAGAGCTTGTTATCCCTCCACCTACTGAATTGAAATTACTTCTCGTATTTATTATCTCATTCTAATCAGTGTTAAGTGCAACCTCAAGTCTAGTAATTTTATCATCACTGGAAATGAAAGGTCTTGCAAAAGGAAGAAAAAGTCTTTTGCATACATCTCCATCTTTTGACATGCGTAAGTACACACTACGTTTCTTCTTAAATCTGCATCTTTATTTTTTAAACTCTCTACCTCATCAGCACCGAAGCCCAGCAGCAGGAAGCTGATATGCCAGAGCCAAAGCAGAAATGAAGACAAGACTAAATTAATCTCTAATTTACAATGTGCTAATGCAGAGAAAAAGTCAGGATGGTTTAGAGGAAAAGCAGAGCATTACAGGGTATCACTTGCCATAATACACAGAGAACATACAAAGAGGCTATACAAGCATGAAACAGCAGGGTTACTAATAACTTTGGGAATTTATAGGGGAAAAATACTAAGAAATCAGGTGATCAGCACTGATATATGAAAAAATACACCATGCACCAGTAGGTCAAGAGCCATTCATTAGGCAGCATTGTTGCAGAAGTCCCATTAGTGATCTTGGCGTGGTTTTGATGTGGTGCTATAGATGAAAGCAAGAGGGAAGGGGGGTCAGTACGCTGCAGGACCCGACACAGCAGGCTCACCCTAGGGACAGGAGGGGGACAATGCTTTCAAGGACAGAGGTGGGGAGCCGTCAATACAAAAGGCACTTCCTTCCTTTCTTCCCATCACGTGTCCTCCTGGATCATGACGAGGAAACAAACATCCACCTTCCCAACTCTCGGGACCTGGTCGACGGTGAATCTATGAAAAAAGTACCGTATTTAGCTGCAGGCACAAATTATTTGAGTATCCTTTTCTACATCTGCAAATTGCTGACTTGGCCCAAGAATCCCTGACAGATGAGCAGTGGTAAAGATTTAGCTGTCACTAAAAGAGAATTGCACTGCAAGTTGAGTAAATTATGTCTTTTGGTAGCAGCAGAAAAGGAGTCCGGCCTCAGCACGATCAGTCTCCTTAGGAAGGAACTAACAGCAACACCTCTCTTTGCTTTAAAAGCAGCCGTTTGTTTCTCTTACACATGAACCATGCTGCTACTGTTTACGGATGTAACGCAGCTCTCTGAAGCTGGTCCTTAGAAAATCAGCAGGCTCGCACATGTGAGAGTACCAAGTGTCATTAATTTATGAGTCTAGGCAAAAAGCGTAAGGGTTTTTATGGGACTAGTATCAAGAGACTCAGAAAGCTGCATTAGAGTAGCTGCCGCTGACCTTCTTTCTGCCATAAGATAAAATATTGAACTGATTTGCCTGAAGGGGTCTAAGTTTTCACTGCAAGGAGGGAATATATTGTGAGCTTCCAATGCGAACGCTGATCTTCCAACCAATCCGACACTTAATCCATTAGATGGGAAATTTCTACATAATGAATGAAACTGTTCAATTAGGCTTCAATCCTGCATGCATACAAATGCCTCATTTTGCACGCACGTAGTCCCCCAGCTTCAATTATTGTCACAAATTAAGATGTATGCCACACTACAGAGGTTTTAGCTAGTCCTTTTAGGTTCCAATTTGATCACATGTAATATTGAATGCAGTAGAAATACTGAATCACAAATATACATTGAATCTGCCATAACTGCCAGCCTCTACTGAGCCATACCTTTCTCCTTATTGAATAATATTCTGTAGATTAGCACTAGGATAATATATTCCTATTTCATACTTATTTTATAATAGAGTCTGAAGGCTCAAATCAGGAATAAACCCTAGTTACATTATATTCTGTGCAAAAATAACACCATGTGCTCCTGTCCTGCCCAGGTCTCTCACTAGATTGAGATGGAAACGCAGCAAACGAATGCAATTAAGGAGGATGGGAAGGGCAGGGTTAGAGTAACACCAAGTTTTTGGTGATTTAAACAGCTGATGTGCACAACTATGTAATGACAAATACATAAAGCTGTCAACGATACATTGTCATGGTCTTTCTGTATGATTTTTGCAGTGAAGCGGGGAAACTCTTCAACACGAGTATTTTTTCCTCTGTGCACAGTAGCATCTCAGATTGTGATAATCTGTGCCAGTTTAAATGTAGGATTTAGTATGAAGAGGACCTTTATGGAGGCTCTGAGGAGAAAGCGTTAGGAGCCAGTTTAAAGCAGTTGGTTTATACACAGCTGTCTGCTACCTTCTACACTTGGCATCGCTTCCTCCAGCCCCCTCCAGCAAACAGGGATAACGGGGTAGTAAGCAGTTAATTAGTGAGCTCTCACTTGACCTCTTGAACAAATGAAACGGCCAGTTTAAAAAATAAGAACATTTTGTTTTAAAAAACAAAAAGCATTTTTTTAAAAAATGCATATATATTTATTCTTTTCTGCTGATGGCCGAGTGCTCTTACCACGTGGCAAGGCCCCCAGGGGCGCTCCCTGTCACAGCAACTGGAGCCAAAGCACCCTGCTCAGGGGTCAGGGAGACAAAACCAGAGAAGTTGCAAAATAGTTGGCAGTAGCTCCACTGGGGAAGGGTGGGGACACAATAGCAAGGGAATGTTTTCGGATGAAAACTGAGATTTATTTTGTTTAAGCTTTGCTTCTTGTTTCTTGTAATAAATAAAATGGACTCACTTCCTCCACGGGAACATGTCTAAGTAGACAAGAACAGAGTACTTTCTGAAGGTGGGGATATAGAAAGCTGGTTAAAAAGTAACATTCTAGGAGTCAGCTTTTGACAATTCAGCAAGATTTTATGTGTATTGACGTTTAAGGTATGTTCATATGTCACTTAGTGTATCAAAAATTAAAGGGCCATGTGAAAGACATAAATAGATAGAAAGGTGGGAAGATGCTGGATTTTTCCAAGAACTTCATATGATCTCCTGCTTTTCCCTGGCTGAATCCACCTTGCCAGTGCCTGGACTGGTGATCAAGGTCCCAGTCCCTCTCCCTGCTCACACAGATACACCTCCTCCGCCCAGGGCCCCAGAGCCAGCCCGCAGCTCAGCTCCTGACAAACTAAGCTGTGCCGTTTCATCATTGTTAATTAACAGTTTGTTGCGAGCAGCGTTGCCATCAGACTGTGTCACCAGACTCCATCCATGCAGAGTTGCTCAGGTAAACGTGATTAGCTTTCTCGCTGCTCTCTTGCAGAGCTCCTGCTCCAGCACCAAAGCCTCATGTCCAGGCTGGTGTGTAAATTGGAGCTCTCAGTCCCCAGAGGGATTAGAAAGACTACTGTGCACATCCCAGCTACCTCATATGCTTTGCAGCTGATGGCAGCCTTCCAACACGTGGAAAGTTGGCTCTTTAAAAGAACCCAAAGGTATCAAAATGAATGTTTCTTCCTGGTAACAACCTTGCCAAGCTTCCCTTTATGGGATGGGCATTAGAAAAGTGGGATTTTTGCATCATTAATGCATTTATTATCTTTTATTCATGATGTCTGAAGAAGGTCCCTTTTTGTTCTATAAACTTTACAATAAACATCTGCCAAAAGCAGAAACATCTGATAGCATTCCTTTGTTAATTTACCCAGCCAAGCACACATTGCCTGGGACAAGATACGGCTGTAGTACCCTATTAGTCTCATTGCGACAGTCTGTCTTTGGGAAAACACATCACCATGTCTCCAGCCGAGCTTAGCAGGATGCTGAGGCTCACGCTTTTTGTGATGCTGCTGTAAGATCTATCAGTTGTGGATGGACCCAAGTTTCTCATCTCACTGCCTTCATGGACACTTCTAATGGTTTTATTAGACACAGCTTCTCTCGTTACAATAGTGCTGATTTCCTAGTCTTTTCAGTAAGTTTATCCGTTCGTCTGTGATATGTGTGACCTGATGGGGAAAGGTGGTCTTGCATTTGACCTATGCTGCTACCTCTCCCATCTATGTCAAAGTATACTTAAATACTTATATGAAGGAAAAACATGGGAAAAACAGCACTGGCCAATTTTGCCAATTAATTTTTAAAAAATCTAACTAAAGTTGCTCTGTAATATCCTCAGCTTCTGCACAAGAGTGATGTTGTCTCAGTACTGGGTTAGTACTTTCATCTACTGTATGATCATCATCAACGATTGAATCATCTACTTTCTGCCCTGATAAAAAGCAAGCAGTAAGAAAGCATCATTTTGCCACAACTGGATAAAGGAAAAGTAGGATCAGAAGCAGAACTAATCCTTACTGTACTAGAAACATACATATTTGTCATTAAAAGTAACTTAACTAATGGACTGGCTCAGAACTGAGTGGAAGCTGCTCTATCCTTCACCTTACCCATATCCGCGTTTCACTCCAGCCATCATCTAAATGGCAAACATGATATAAAAGGGATGTCAGGAATTTAAAAAAAAAAAAAAGAAAAAAAATCTGCTGGGACAGTGGATTCTAAAAGCAAACGTGTACCATTAATCTAACACTTGACACAACCCTCACATTACCTGCCAAATGTCAGAAGGTTGGTTTCCATTCTCAGTAAACCCGGAGCAGGTCACCCATCAGCAGAGATCAATGCTGGAGCACACAGCTGTTGGTTGGAAGGACGTTTTCCTCCTGTACCCGACACAAAAATATCGGGAGGAGGAAGGGCAGGGCCACTCTGCCACGTTCAGTAGTCAGGCAGGAAAAGGTTTGTGCCAATGGCAACTACCAAAAAGGCATCAGGAACAACGAAACTTGGCCAGATCACCCCTTTCGAGCCAAGCCACAAATTGAACTCTAGTGACAGCAAGTCTGAATTATCTAACCTCAGCAACATTGCTCGGGGCAGAAGTCAGATGAAAAAAAGGCTTTAACAGACCCTGAAGGACAAGAATTTTAATTATATTAACACAGAGAACACATAAAAATTTTTTAAAGCAGGTCTTTGCCTTACATGTGTCAGTCCAGGCCTATTTACTGAAGCAGTATGAGAAGGTTGGTTGTACTCCAGCCCTGCAACTGTTTCAAGCTGCTACTTGAAGTGTTTCATATCACACCGACCACGCAGGGGACCGCTTGCTCTGGGCAACTGAATCAAGCGTGGGCTTGTTTCTATTGAACTACGTGAAATATTGTTGAAACCTGGGGTCTGACCCTGAGATGCACTGGGAAGCCCTCAGCTGTACACCTTGGTGCAAAGGTCATCTGAAAGCTCACTTTTGTACCCCCACCTCTGATCAGTTTACAGCCCCTTGTGTTCCTTAACACTTTCATGGAAAAGCCAGTTGCATCTTAGCAAACCCGAACCAGGACGGCACAACCAGCCCTGAGTGCAGTCCCGCACCGTGGGGACCACAGGCACAACCAAGCCCCGGGACAGGTTTGCTTTCAGCTCCGTGGCCAGGACTTGAAAGCTGGAGAGAGACTTTTTACAAGGGCATGTGATAGGACGAGAGGCAATGCCTTCAAACTGGAAGAGGGGAGATTTAGATTTGATATCAGGAAGAAATTCTGGGCTCCCCAGTTCAAGAGAGACAGGGAACTACTGGAAAGAGTCCAACGTAGGGCAACAAAGATGATTAAGGGATTGGAGCATCTCCCTTATGAGGAAAGGCTGAGAGAGCTGGGGCTCTTTAGCCTGGAGAAGAGAAGGCTGAGGGGAGACCTCATCTGTGTTTACAAGTTCCTAAAGGGTGGGTTGAAGGAGGATGGAGCCGGACTCTTTTCAGTGGTTTCCAGTGATAGGACGAGGGGCAACGGGCACAAGCTGGAACATAGGAAGTTCCACTCAAACATGAGGAAAAGCTTCTTTACGCTGAGAGTGACAGAGCACTGGAACAGGCTGCCCAGGGAGGTCGTGGAGTCCCCTTCTCTGGAGATTTTCAAGACCCACCTTGATGCAGTCCTGAGTGGTGTGCTCTAGGCAATCCTGCTTTGGCAGGGGAGTTGGACTAGATGATCTCTAGAGGTCCCTTCCAACTCTGACAACTCCGAGATTCCGTGAAATTCTTTACTATGAGGATGGTGAGACACTGGAACAGGTTGCCCAGAGAAGCTGTGGATGCCCCATCCCTG
>KZ505658.1:644304-690338 GCA_002844005.1 Limosa lapponica baueri
TTTTTTTTTTTCCCTTCCTCCCAGATGTTACTCTTTAAAGCTTTTAAAAATTGGCTACTTTTCATGAGAGGGGCCGGCAGCCTTTTAAACGACTGGAACTGCCGGCGAGGTGTTTTGGGGAGGTGGTCTCCTCCCTGGGGAGGCCACGCAGGCAGCCGGCAGGTTGAGGGGTGGGCGGCATGGGGCAGGATGCGGCCGCTCCCCGGCGCCGGCGGGGTTTGAAAGCCGGGGTCCCGCTTCGGACCTCGCTCCCCAAACTCTTCCTTTTGCCTTAAAGCTCAGCCGTCGATGGAAGAAGCGGCACCAAGGTGGCCATTAAGAAATTGTACCGCCCGTTCCAGTCCGAACTCTTTGCCAAACGAGCCTACCGAGAGCTGCGCCTCCTGAAACACATGAAGCACGAAAACGTGAGTTGGGGGATTAGCAGATATCCCCGCCCCGAGGCCCCGGTTTACACACCCTAAAAGCGGAAAGAAAATTGTGCAGAGTTGGAAAAGCCACATGTGTGGCTGCATGAAATTGAGGAGTCTTTGGGCAAAACCCGTGTGTCTGTCTTCTGTCTGCCTGTCCTTTATCTGCAAACATCAGCTCGCACAAATTAGAATATCCTGTGGGAAACACCACTTCATTTCCATGTAGGAAAGGTTGGGTGGGGAAGGGTAGGACCACGGTGGAATTTGTGCTCAGAGCTAGAGACAGAGATTAAGGACCAGAAATTGCAGTCTCCATAACTGTGTTGCTGTGAGGTGCGGGGGGGCTCTGAGCATGTGTCTGTGCCTGCATGTCTCGGGTGCCAGCATCTCTTTTCTTCTGAACTTGCATGAAGATGACTCGTACACATGCCTGTCTTTGGGGAGATGGTAAGGTTTTCCTTTTTTTTATCATTCATGAAGCATTTGAAAGTTTTGGGGCTGTACTAATGTGAAACAGGAAGAGTTTGTGAATGACTAAATAAATTGTTTACTGGGAAGCAGAGAATAGGATACAGGCTCCGCACAGATTCCCACATAATGCAAAAGAACAGGCATAGAAAGAAGTGTTGAAAGTGTCCTCGAGATAAAGACACTTAGTCCCAACAGCGTTTAGTGGTTTAAGAAAAAAAAATAGAGGAGAGATTTGTGTGGAAACAGTTATTGTGGAATCAAAGCATGGGCTCCAGGTGAGAAAGGCCCCAGAGTGGGCTTGGAGGATCACAGTAGTGGCTTTAAATGCTGTTTGTCATGAATGCGGGGGGGGGGGAGAGTTTCAGAGGGGGTTGTTAAAATGATTCTTAGGAGTCTGGTTTAAAATGTTCATAATCTGGGAGATTAGACCATAGCTTCATTCAGATGGCCTTCAAGGAAAGCTAAGAGATTGAAAGTGAGGATAAGAGAAACTGATAATAATAATAGCCAGCCATTGCCATTTAATGTTATGATAATAACATCATAAGTACCAAGAATACCAGGCTCATTTTGAAGAATAATCTGTGGGATGTCCTGACTGTCCGGGAAAGAACAAACCTTTTTGTAGGCTTAAGAACCTGTGTGCCTGTTAACATTTTAGTCTGAATCTTTTAATACATTTGATCACTTTACTTGATTTCTTTGGAGTAACTGCTTCATAACCACTGCTGTATATGTTAAAGAGTTAACATTTGCAGGGAACTTCTGTGTCGTGCATGGGCTTTACTACCCTCAACATTTTCTTTAGTGAACATTTGGGAGCAGAGCAACTCGTGCAGTTGCCAAGCTCCTAACTGTGTCCAGAATTTTGAGATTATTTTTCTTCCATTTCCCAGAGTAATCTGCTGGGTGGCGTTTTCCGCTCCTGGTGGGTTTTATGTGGTGTATGCCCTTCAGGATAGTACTCTGGAACCCCTCCATGGATTTATTTGATAATTAAGAGTCTAGAAGATAATACTCCCTGGGGAATACGAGCACAATCTGTAAAAGTTAAAAATCAATATATATGAAGGAAGGGAATAATTTACAGTTTTAGGAAACAGTTTGGGCTACAGAAAGAAAAATCTGGTCTATGTACTAAGGAAAAGTTTCACCATGAATTATGGCATATACTCATTAGAGAAAAAAGACTGGATAAATGATCCTGCAGGGATTTGCAGGCACCATGGAGGCAAAAGCTGGCTGCTCCACCCGTCTACAATGAGGGTGAGATGACAGTACAGCCTGTCAAGAGAATTTCCATCCACCTTCCCAGCCTCACACCTTTCTGTCAGTTGCTTTGCCACGGTGAATTAGGAATAGCAATGACACCTTTTAGGATTTCTAGTCCCTGTGCTGATCTCAGGACACTCCTTTAGCGGCTCCACCCATCCAAAATTAAACCAGCATCACTACTCATCAGGATTTTCAGCCCCCCCTTTGACCCACCACCATGTCAAAAAGCCTCTTTTTTTTGCATATTTCTACTGAAGGATGGATTTACAGGCAGTCAGTAAGGTCCTTTCCCGTTCACATCAGTGGTCCCTAGTGTGCTGTGTGCACCTTCAGTGACATGTACAGTAATGGCAGGACAGCTGCCTGTTCTCTGTCCTTACCATCGTGGCTTCCATGGGTCTGGCTGTGGCGTTTTGAATGGGCCCCACTCACGTGGGTGCGTATTTCCTTGTAACGGGAATTAGCAGAATAGAGCAGTCATTGAAGTACTTTTCCTGATTTTTCTGTTAACTAATATGTTATAGTATATTTGTATAGAATAGCAGTTATCTATCTTTCTGGCTGTACTTTAAATACAACTGCTATCAAAAATTAATAAAACTGAAGTAATTGTTTCAAAGACCACAATAAAATACCGATGCCAGTGTTCCCTCTGTCTTGGGTGTTGGTAATCAAAGTACGTAGAGGAGGTGGTGGTGTGTGGTAGCTGGACTAACGTTACTGCCACTACGGATTAGACTTGGGATATTGTTGACACATTGCACTGATCTGCCAGTACAAATCTTCATCTTGCTTTTTCCTACTTCAGGATATAAATTATTTCAAGGGTTTTTTTAATTTAATAGTTAAAATTGCATCCAATTCACTATTCTCGTCTGTTTTTCTTTTAAAATGACTTCTGTAATCATGATGCATTTGATGTTGGATTGCATGCAGAGCATGATGTTTTGTTTGTTTCACTGTGATTACCTCTCAATGGACCATCTCTGCCCTCTATAGCTTTCAGGGAAGCGTTGTGTTAAGCATGTAGCAAGACATTATCATAGTTTACTTAATCTTATGCTGTATTCAGAATGATGGAAGAAATTGTAATGGTCTGACACATCGTGTTAAAAATAGCATCTCTGATCCTCCATTAAGGTAGCAGAAGATACCATTAAACCCATGCCATAGTGATATAATTCATCAGCATGTCATGCTTCAGTGAAGAAAACGGAGGAAAACTTCTGCTTAATACCCTGGATGACCTCCATTATAGACCCTTTGAGGAATATGCTAATCTCCTTAATGCAGAATGGTTGAAGGATGACCAGGAGTCCTGTAAAATCAAACGTAGGAGTCATCCTACTGAATTCTACTGGAACTGTATTTTACCTTGTACGAAAGCTAACTCATGGGTCAATTTGCTTGTCTATTTGGGTGTTTTCAGGAGGAGGCAACTCTGGTTGCTGGCATGACCATCTTCCATTATATATGCTAGACCTTTGTTCTCCCTAATGGCTCTCAAGCAGGACATTACTCAAATGGAGTGAAGAATATTTCTATATAAACCGTGAAAACTTGGTAGCACAGGACTTCTTGTCAACTCTTTGCAAACAAATCCAGAGGACAAATGGTGCTGAGGACCATGAGGCAGAGGATGTGTGTGGAGAGGATGGGACCTGGCTGTTAGGAGATAAATTACTGTCTTTAATGGCACTAGTATCATTTTTTTTTTTTTTTTGGTAGGCTGATATGCAGGCACAGACCCAATTTGAGAGGATCTGGGGTGTATTACAAGCATCATAAGCTGCTTCTACTGCCTAAGCAGCAGTGTAACCCAGATCAATTCCTCAGACATTGCCAAAAAAAGAAGTTAGTTTCCAGTGTGATAAGCTGCTGGATCACTCGGTAGCTGCATAAACAGTTGTTCTGGCACTAGAGGGGGAATGGTGTGAAAATAAGGAATAAAACCAGCTAAGGCAGAACAAAGAAAGCACTGAGTTTAGTGGGTTGTTACTTTTTTTTTTTTCCTTCATTTACTCATGCTAGCTTGAAATATTCATCCCACTACAGCCTTAGCAGCTCTTGATTATTTCTTTGGCATCTGCTGTGTCTTGTATAGAAGAACAGACTGTTTATCTCTAGGAATTCTTTTTCAGTGGTGCTGCTTTTGTTTTCTGTTTTTTTTCCATTTTGAGTTCAGTTAAAGTGAGGACCCTTAAAATTGTCTATTATGGCTCTGGCTTAAAACCAAAACCAGTGAAAATACGGCCAGCGTGGTAGATGCATGCATGTGTACATATGCGTGTATCTTTGTATACATATAAGCACACACAGGAATTCTGATGCAATTCCACCAACTTAAATTCTGGACATGTTTCTGGCGTAAAATTTTTGAGAAATGCCTGTTAAACGTTTCTTGGGTCAGTTAATATTCTACAGATGTTTTCTCTTCCTGGAAACTCTTGTATGTAAGAGGCAACTGCAGTATTTGTTTAAAGGTGCTCTATATTATGTTCTCATTCATTGCTCTGAGTCGAAATTATTCTCCGGTGCATTCCCACATCTGAAGACCAGTGTGTGTTGTGTGTTCTGCGTTATGAGAACCATGTAGCTTTTTTTCCCCTTTTGGAAAGAACTCGGGTGTCCAACAGACACCAAATTGTGTCTCTGCAGTTACGTTTCTCAGGATGATGCAGGCCTGCACTTTTAGGTTGGCTACTATTGAATTCTGTTGACTTCTTTATTTTGAAAAAAATGTCAGGCTTTTTATTTACACCTACACAGTATCAACCAAGGGAGGAGTTTGTTCTAGAGGAAATAGTGGGGCACTCTATGTTCCTGCCTGAGACAATCTTAAAACTGTCACCTTTTGCAATTCATCTAGCCTGCCGTGAGCACTGGAAGAGCAACAGCCTCTGCAGTGTACAAAATCAGACCCAGAAGGGAGCTGTAGATGAGTAATGCCTTTACAGATGAAAGCAGGCTCGCTGTCTTAGAAGAGGTTTCTTGCAGCAAGTCCTGCAGGACTGCACCAGCTGAAAATTCACATCCTTTGGGTACCCAAGTGCCAGTGAAGTACAATTTGGGAATCCTGGCTGGCGATGGCAAATCTCCTTATGAGTCCTTATGAAGGCAAAAATATAGTTATAACTGGATAGTTTATTGCTGCCAAAAGGTTGTAGGGGAGAAACACTCCTGGCTGCCTTTCTGCAGTCTGAAAGCTAAGCATAGCTAGGGAGCTGACAGGACACCAGAGTTGCTTCTTTTGGTACTCGAAAGCCAGTATCAGTTGTCACTTTGCTTATTTTCACAAACCTGTCTAATAGGTAGGTGTTTTACCTGGGCTGGGCTTCAGCTGATAGCCATTTATTCACACCCCAGCCTTGGGTACTAATGAAGCAGACTGATTAGCCTAGTCCAGTAAATGAAAATAAGGAAGACAGCACTGAAAGCTAACCCTGCTCTTTGGATTGGCATCCAATCCGGACATGAAGGTGTGCCTACCTACAGGATTTGGACCTGTCCAGAGTTACGTATGGGTCCTTTGAAAGAAGAGTGTGGTGATGCTCATGGGTATGCTTTGTGCCTGCTGGTGTGCTCAGTGGCAGGAGAAAAGGAAAGGGGCTCTCTGTCCGTCCGCAGGCATCCCTCGTGTCACGTAGCAATAATCAGTGAGGAAGGGAACTGTGGTGCAAGCCTTGTGTGTGGATAGTAGCAATTTTAAAAAGGTTGAGACCTCCTAGTGTGGTAAAAGGATGCAGGTGCCCTGTGATGTGTGGAACAGCGCAGGAAGATGAAGTTGAAGCTAACCCTGCAGAAAATTTAATGCAGCGTAATATGTAGTTCAGTGTACCCCAGCAGGGATCTCTCTCTTAAAAAATGTACTTTCGTTTGTAGCCCGAGTGCCAAAGCCACTCAACTTCACTGTGTTTTCATGCGTAACATCCGCAAGAGAAAGCAGCACTTACTGCATAAGAGACATAACCTACATTACTTATTAATTTATACAAGATCCGAGTCTTCTGTTGATGTGCTGCTGCTTACATCAGAAGCTTTCCTTTACAGAAATGCAGTGGAACGGCCCTTGAATAAAAGTAACCCAATACGTGGAGGTGCGGGGGAGGATGGAGCTGAGGAGCTCTTTGCTGTTGTGCTGCGCTGCTGGAATAGCCTTTGGAAAAGGAGGCAGCTGAGAAGGGAAGGGCAGAAACCACCTTAACAAGGCAAAGCTGTTAGTTATTTGTTGACAGTAGTTAAAGTTGGTCAGGGTGGTCAGTATCAATGTCTTCTGGGGAGGGACGATAGGGATAAGAAGGGCTGGAGATGTTGTCACACGCCCCCCCCCCCCCCCCCCCCCCCCCCCCCCCCCCCCCCCCCCCGGCATTGTAGGGAAGAGACACAATCAACAAATTAAATACATCACGTAAAAGCATACCCGTGGAAAACAAGTTAGACCAGTAGATGGGTAGTTTTGCTGTTGCTGTGGTTTTGCATTGGAGGAAGATGGGAGAGACACAGTATCGCACCTCTACTCGAGATACTTGCAAGGAAGGTACTGCAGTGGAGGCTGCTTTTCAGTCAGATGGGTGGTAGGAAAAAAGATGCATTCTTTGTGGGCTAATTCATCCGAGAAACTGCCTTTTGGCAGAGTTAATGGGGAAAAAATGAGACCCTGAAAGGGCAGTGCCACTGCTGGTTTTAATAGGTGCTTTTCATTGCCATCACAGAGCATACTGGGTTCATTCCTTGCCTACGCTCCCATCTCTGGTAATATCAGTGAGTGTGCTGAATAAACACCAAAAACAGGGCTACAGAAGGTTTCACAGATACCTCTGTTACATTTTGTATAGGCCGCACTATGAAAAATAAATGATTCTTGTAACTATTTTGCGGTGGCTTACTTTTGTGCTGGGATGTTAAGTTTCATAAAGGTTTTTTTTTTTTACAAATACTGTATTTAATTGAGAGCATTTTAGACAGACACAGGATTTTCCATGATATTATAGGGGAGGGAGTTGCCTACACTTTGCCCAGTTCTTTTCCTGAAGAAATAGCTGGGGTTGTATCTTCCTCAGAGGATTTATTTTATCCTGTACCTCCTTGTGCTTAACATATCTGCAGAAACATGTGACCTAAATGGAAATTCTAATGACTCTGTTCCAGTACAGGAAAATCATCCCAAAGCACAGCTATTAAAAAAAGATCACTGAGGAAAAGGAAATGGGTCCCTCACTTCTATTTTTATATTGATTAACTATTAGTATGTCTTACCACTAAAATGGATTTCAGGATTTTTAGAAAGCTGAAGGAAGAAGAGGAAAAGAAGTATTGTGAAATCCTTGGCATGTTAAAAAGAGTTTTCTGGTTTATTATTTACAATTCCCTTCAACAGGAGCTAAGCATTAGTCTGAGTGGTATTCTTCAACCGCAGAGGATTTGCAGCAATAAGGTTGTCTCCATCGGTTTGCAACCTCACCTGAGAAATAATGTATGTTGCATATCAGGCAGCATTAAGTAACAGCTGGGAACTCTGTTTACTTGAATGCAGAAGCAGCAGAATGTTAGTGAACTTCATTAAGTGTGGTTTGGGGCTTGGTATGCTCTTCATGGAAACATGTTCTTCGTGCTTCTGCGCTTCCCAGCAGGCGCCTGGTAATGCCTCGGCACACAGAGGGATGCGGTACAGTGGCCACACTATTGGCCACACTATTCCATCCTCTGCTGTGCCCCTTCTTTCTATGGTGGTGTCTCTGCGTCTTCACTGCTACATTAAGACCTGATGGGGTTTGTTTATTTATGTTTCTTTCTTAGGTAAGTGAAGGCATGGAAATATTTCCTTGAGGAAAACAAGCAGGACTTCTGAAAAAGCAGGGCTTAATGGGGAAAGAACTGCATATTGGATAAGATTACTGTTAAAATGTTAATTTCCTTCTTTTTAATACTGAAATCTTTGGAGAGCGCACAACTTTTCTGGCTGTGTATGCTCTGTGTGTGTGTACACACACTGCCTTAGGAAATGCCTGTAGAGCTGCATTATGCTCCATTGTTGTCACGCACATCTTCCTAATTCCTCTTTCCTCCCTTTTTCTCCCTGCCTCTACACAGACATGAAAAACCTTATGTAAAACTGTTGTGCAAAAAAAAAAAAAAACCAAACCAATTCTTGCTGTAATTTAGCACTGAAGGTATTGCTTCAAAGAATAACCACATCCTCTGTGGGTTTAATTATTGTTTTATCGTGGTTATATTACTCTTATTTAATTAGTTTCATATAACAGTCTTCAGGAAAATATGTCTTTGAAAAAAATCACTAGTAATATGTGGCTACAAAGAAAAAAGTTGTAATTTTCTGTCTTCGTCTTTATTAGTTTTTCTATCTTGTTCATCGTTATGACATTTTGATAATATCCAGGGTAACTGTAATAGTTCCCCTTGAATGTGGACAAGACGCAAACGTGTGCAGTAAGGATTTCATCACAGTTGGAGATTTTTATTTAAAGCTTTAAATACAGGAAGTTGCCTTTCTTTTCTTGCATTTTTTTCCTGCATTTCTGCTCTCACTTCTCTTTACTTTCAAGTACTTTTAAAAAAGATCTCTGTTTTGTGAAGCAATTAAGACAGAATAGCAATGTCCAAAATCTGTCTTGATTGCTGTCAAAGTGGAATTTGCAGTCCTTTTAGTACTTTGATGGTAACGTCAGACAATGTAATATACCGTTACCCCTGGTGTCTTTCTTGCAGTCTCTAATTTTATACAGTTTTAGTTTGATGTATAACCTCATGTCCTTTAATTGTATAGCCCTGGAGATGGGTCTGAAGAAGGTTATAAAGGTTATTAGTCTTTTGGCTTGCTTTCCAGCAAGCTCCTGCACACCCCTATTGACATGGCAGCCTGCACCTGGGAGACACCATGAGCAGTCCAGGGCTTTGGAGGCTTCCTCTGAGCAGACAGCAATGGTCGTGTATTAGTAGCAGAAGCAGAAAAGAAGTAACTGTAGAAGCCTGTGCTAGTTGGGCACTACCTGGATTAAGCAGCATCCAAGCTGAGATCTGGCTTTAGACAATTCCAGCTACATCTTTTGGAGCGTCAAGTTCTGTATATTTAATTTTATAGTGTTTAATGGGCTTGAAAGAAGCATTGGCAGTTAGCATAATGCACCTAGTCTGCTGAAATAATGCATAGTTCTGGTGAAAACCATGCTACGAGGAAAAACTGTAGTGGGCAATCTGTTTTACTGGATTGTTTATGTTCTGTTGAGTGATAGAATGCTTTTGTTTGACAAAAAATACTCTTAAGGAGATCCTAAGGTATAAGTCATAGTAAATCATATTAAGCTCTTGGTAATTTATTCTCTATAAAAAACAGTTTAGTCCTAGTTTCTTCTCTGTACTCCCAGTTAGATATTGTAGTGTATGTACCTAAATTACCCTGTTACTGAAATTAGAAGATGTTTGAAGCCCAGCTGGCTGAATAGCACATATGACTGCTTCAGGTTATAAACTGATTTGTCTGGTTTATTTTTGACACTTCAGTGATTCAAGTTAATAGATTCTCTCTCCTCTTATATAAAACTGTTAGCCTCTGAACTTTTTGTTCAAGTAAATACATTTTTCTTTTATTTTTTCTGACAGGGTCAAACAGCCCTCAGAGTTATAAAATTCATCAGATAACAAATCCTGGTGTTGCTAGGCACTACTTTAGGTCTTCTTTCTGCTATCTTTGTGCCTGTAGATAATGTCTCACTGTGGAAATGTTTTTGATTACATTTTTTCACTTACTGTGCAGTTCGGGATTTTTTTTTGTGTTAAATCAGTATTAATCCATGGGTTTGTTTTTTTTTCTCCGTTATTTTTAGGTCATTGGAATATTGGATGTGTTTACACCAGACGTAACACTGGAGAAGTTTAATGACTTGTAAGTTCTGAGTTATTTGTGTTTGGGAGCAGAGCATTGTTGCTTGTGTGGGAGGAAGGACTGTTGCTTTTTTAAATGGAGAGATCCAAAATTGTTACTTCGTGGATTTTTTTTTTTCTGAGTTTCATCTTAATGTAAGTCTTATGTGCAACTTCAAAATTGGTAGGCTGAGATTTTCAGATCATCATTAGAACCAGTTACCTATCTTATAATGTGTGTGCTTCTTTCAGCCCTTAGTAAATGTCAGTTTGGTGGGTTCCCTAGTCCACCTTTCAAGTACCGATTCCTTACCCTAAGGCCCAGGTTGCCCAAACAATAGGACAATTCTTAACCTAAACAAGTAGGCTGAAAAGATGCCTGTTAAATGACACATCTCTGGTGTGATCCGTCCTAGTTCAGGGATTAATTCAAAACTGCTGATTCTGCTGAATTTTTTTTTAGTGATTATCTGCACTGTGGTTTGTTGTACTCCGTGACTGGTTTCCGAGTCTTGTGGTCCAAACAGCACAGATATAGATAATTTCTAGCACTAGGCACATATATCTCCCTGACCTTTTGGTGGCATCTCAGATACAAGATATTTATCAAGTCTGTTGTTTTTGCCTGTGGATCCTGCTGCAATTCTTGAAAATTAGAGCCACTAGAGAAACAGTGGTCAGAAGTCCTGGTAGATTTCATGTAACATTCATAAAACTGTTCTGGATTTCACCTAATGTAGCTATGTTTCAAAAACAAACTTGCATATTTATGTGTTAACAAAGAAAGCTATCTGACAGGAAAAGGTAAAAAATGAAGTACAGAAAACACGGACTGCATGTTTTTGTTGATCATTTGGGCCAAAAAGGATGTTGTCCATATTGCCTATTGTGCTAGCATTTTATATTGTATATGTAATAAAATGCACATGTGTATGATTAACATTCAAGCACTGTGTTTTAAATGGGACCCTAAAATCACCCTTCAAGTTTTGGAGGTGCAAATCAGTAGGAGGGACATTTTTATAACTGAAACTGCACATCGAGTGGATTTATGACAAAATTTATTTTCAAGACTTCGGGCAAGCTGTTAGAGATGAGCAGAGGTAGATGTGTGTACATGGAAAAAAAAAAAAAGTGGAGAAACTGCTTTTGTGGACTAAAGGTCAAATGGGTCATTTGAGGAAGACTTTCTTTTTGCTGCCTAGTCATGAGGCGTTGTCTGTGGCTTATTGTATAAAGATCAAATTCAAGCAGATTTGTGGCTAGAAGCAGCAGAAGCAAGGTTTCACCAGAGCCAGTCCCTAAAGAGCCCCAGGTCTTGGACAACTTCTAGCCCTAGCACGCTCCTGCTCTGCTTGCCACTCCGCTCTCCTGCTCCTCTACGCTACCAGCCAATCTAACAAAGATTGAAGACAACATTCCATTTCCTTTGTGAAGGAATATTCAACATCCTTTCCCAGCTCATGCTTGTGTTGAACTACAGTTTTAGTTCAACATAATTGATTGATGCATTTCTGATTTTGTACACCATTTCAATCTTTACCAATTGAAGTCCTACACTACCAGCTGCTTTTCACTCCCTTCACCTGTATTCCTTGCATTGTCCATGCTTGTATCATACACAATGTGCCAGAACAGATTGCGGCTCCACATTTCCTAAGAATTTGGGGATTTAACTGGAACTTGCAAAGAGCTTAAATGCTTTAGGCATCAGGTTTCCATTTAAGTGAATTAATAATCAGGTGCCTAACCTCTTCAGCTTATTTTAGGACTCCAGCTGTCAATTGTAAATAAATTTTTAAGAATAAAAATAAGTGAAGTTTAAAAAGTTTTACTTAAAACTTTGTGAAGTTTTAAGTAGTAGACAAAGCACTGAAAGTGAGCCCATAGTGTTTGATCCCATTGTTGTCCTGTTACAACGCTAATACGTGGTTACTAAAGTTTGGATTTTCAAACTCAGTAGGAATGGGTTTTCCCTCTCTTATATTTTGCCCGTTTCTCCACCCACCATGACATCTCTCTGATTTTAAGAGATTTGAGGTCATCAATTTGTAAACTTAGCAAATTGTGCGTTTGTAAAAATACAGTCTTATTTGTCTTTTTCAACCTGTTCTTTACAGTACTTAATGGTTATATATTGTTTTGAACTTTGTCTATCCACATAAATCGCTATCTATTCAGAGCCTTGAGATTTCTGTAGATGATGGCAGGTGAGCAAAATCCTACTGAATGCTTGAAGATCACTACCAGTAGTAAAAGATGTGTAGATATTTCTCATTCTCTTGCCCCACTTCTTTCTACCTCTGTTTTTTCTAGAACAGTCACTAAAAGGTTTTTTTTTTTATGGCTCATTCCAAATATTCATGACCTCTGGGAAAATATATTTAATAAGTTTGAGTTGGAGGAGAACTTAATATGCTTTCAACAGTTAGGAATATCAACAAAGAAGTTAAACTCCATTTTCTAAGTCACTTGGTATGTTGATGGGAAGTATTTTGTGTGTTACACTGGGGCAGAGATAAGCAATGTCATTCTCTTCTCCATATTTGCTTTGTCCTTGCCTAGTTATAGAATTAAATTGCTCACCTTTTCTATTCAAAGGATAGCAAATTTGTCTGTGGATGCTGGGACTGGGAGCCTGAGTCCTAATCCCCAAAGTCATGGGGAAAAAAAAAAATGTTTAGTACCTAGGAAATGTTGAAAATACTACCTGTAACTGTTAGTGACTAAATCAGTGGCCCATCTCCCATATGACTTTGTATTCAATTTCTGTTTTGTTGATAGTTATAATTTTAATGAATAAATGAAGCTTTCATACAGGTTTAATCGTAGAAATCAGCAGAATTATAATTTCCATACTTTAACCAGGGGAAACCTGTTTAAATAATAAAATTTGTAGCCATGAAACAATGATCACATTTAATTCTTCCCTTTATGAAAATACATCTGCTTGTCCTCATAAGAAGAGGAGAACTGATGACTTTATCCTCGGGTGCCAGACATGACTGGCTCTGTCTTATGTTCAGACCTGACTTTGAGGATAGACTCTGAAGGATGAGTTTAGTACACGCAACCGTGAAGAGCAGTTAAGTTTCATTTAAGAGCAGATCTTAAGTGAAGATTAGCCTTGAAATGCCAGCTTGGCATTCACAAACTTTCTGTTGCTGGTATTCCTTATCAGTTCTAAGTACTGAAAATCCCAGTTTATGATGCCAGATGAAAATTAATGGAAGTTGTTACTGCCTTCTAATTGATCAATTCTATTTCTGTTATGTCTGACCTGGCCTATTTGAGTGAACCATCTAGGCAGTTTGGTTGCTGCTAGTTCAATGCTATGATCATGATTGTGAGATGCACAGCATTTGTGTGAACATCTTCGTTTTCTGTGTAGGTGTCTGAAATATCACATGGCTCTTGCTTAGACTCTTTCTACCTAGTTCAGAATCTGCATTCTTTTGATAACTAGCAACTTGCCCAACCCTGCCACTGATTGTGGAAATACCTCTTTATGACAATCAAAATAGATAAAACCAGAGAAGCTTGGAGGGCAGGAGGATGATGATGGAGTTGTTTGGTAAATTGAATGATCTGTAATTTAATATTGTCACTGAACTATAGCATACAATTATGTTTCAATTTATTTGACAAATACAGTTTATTCTGTCCTTTTTTTTTTCTTTAAGCTACCTTGTCATGCCATTTATGGGAACAGACTTGAGTAAGATAATGAAGCATGAGAAACTAACTGAAGACCGAATCCAGTTCCTGGTATATCAGATGTTGAAAGGCTTAAAGGTTTACCACTTTTACAATTATTTTGATTTCACAATCTTTTCTTCCTAGTAAGCCATTATGGAGAGCTATAAAGACTTATATTCGACAGCAGGATAAAATTTATTTCACCTTGTATTGTAAAAGTAATGACATTCTGCATAGCAGTTGTTTTGTGATGATAAATGTTAGCTGGGGTTTTTTTTTTGTATGATGGTTTTGTCCATGGCTTTTTTCAAGCAAAAAGAAAAGATAATCATTCAAGATTTGTATAGTATATTGATCCAGGATGACCTTGGTTTCCTTATTCGAAAGAGACCAGCAGCAGGTCCCTGCTGTGATTTTTAGTTGCCACCTTCTCCAGTAGTTGATTGTATTGCTGCATTGCCACACCTCTTACTGTGGTTGGTCGGAGAGTGTGGAGACTGATAATGAAACCACCGCTGAATCCAGAGGCAGGATTCCCCTTGACTTCAGCCCTCGGCTATGTCACCAGCTTCAGATTTCCCTAATTTGAAAAATTTTCCACAGCTTACCAAAACTGGCCTGGTACAGTGCCGCTAAGGCCCTCTGCACCCAACCTGCTCTAAGTGTGTCTTTCTGTGCTCTTCTGAAGACTATATGCGTGTGTGTTATGTACATATATATTTGATTAGGGGGTGTATGGATGTGTGTATACATTTATAGCATAACTATACATATGGTACATATATAGCTATGGTGTATATATACATATATACTTATGGTATATACATATATACTTATGGTATATATATGTACCATGCTGATGTTAAAGAGGACTGGCCTCGGTACTGACCCTCGGGGAGCACTGCTAGTGATGGGCCTCCAGCTGGACTTCCCGCCACGGATCACAACCCTTTCCTGCAGGCAGTTCAGCTGACTGACTCAGTTAACTTTTACCTCCCTGTCCGTTAATCTAACTCATACTTCCTCTGTCCATGAGGGTGTTACAGGAGAGAGTTTCAAAAGCCTTGCCAGAATCAAGCTAAGCAACATTGACAGTCCCATCATCCACCAAGCCAGTCATCTTATCATAGGAGGCTAACAGGTTAATCAGGCATGATTTTCTCCTTTGTAAATCCATGTTGACTGCTGCCAGGCACCTCCTTGTCCTTGTTATGTTTGGAAATGGTTTCTAGAATTATTTGCTCATTATCTTCCCAGGGAGTGAGGAGTAGCTGACTGGCTTTTAGTTCCTTGATCCTCTTCATCCTTGGCCTTTTTGAAGACACAAACAATATTTGCTTTCTTCCCATCATCTCCTGATCATCATGACCTTTTTCATATTATTGAGTGGCCTCACAGTGACATTGACCAACTTTCCATGCATTCATGAGTGCATCCCACCAGAGTCCGAGGACTTCTGTCTATCCAGTTTGTTTAAATGTTCCCTAATCTGATTCTGCCCCACCAAGGGTAAGTCTTCCTTGCTCCAGACCTTCCCAATGGTCTCAAGAACCTGTGATCTGGCAAATATTACCAGTAAAGATGGAGGGAAAGAAGGCATTGAGTACGTTGGCCTTTTCCATGCCCCTTGTCATCTGATGGTCTGCCCAATTCAGCAGTGGGTCTGCATTTTGAGAAAGAGCGTGGCCAGCAGGACTAGGGAAGTGATCATCCCCCTGTACTCATCACTGGTGAGGCCCCACTTTGAGTACTGTGTTCAGTTTTGGGCCCTTCACTACAAGAAAGACATTGAGGTGCTGGAGCATGTCCAGAGAAGGGCAACGAAGCTGGTGAAGGGTCTGGAGCACAAGTCTTATGAGAAGAGGCTGAGGGAACTGGGAGTGCTTAAACTGGAGAAAAAGAAGCTGAGGGGAAATCTTATTGCTCTACACAACTACCTGAGTGGAGGTTGTAGCGAGGTGGGTGTTGGTGTCTTCTCCAAGGTAACAAGTGATAGGACAGGAGGAAATGGCCTCAAGTTACGCCAGGGGGAGGTTTAGCTTAGATATTAGGAAAAATTTATTCACAGAAAGGGTTGTCAAGCACTGGAACAGGCTGCCCGTGGAAGTGATGAAGTCACCGTCTCTGGAAGTATTTAAAAGGCATATAGATGCGTCACTTAGGGACATGGTTTGGTGGGACTTGGCAGTGTTAGGTTAACAATTGGACTCGATGATCTTAAAGGTCTTTTCCAACCTAAATGATTCTATGATTCTATTCATCTCTCTTTTATCCCTTGGATTAATACTTCTGTGGACTGCAGAGCCAACAGCTACAGCATAACAAACATACCTTTGAATTTTACTGACTCTCACAAAGATGATTCTGAATTTATTAGCTGTCATATTTGTATGTTTTTCTTCCTCATATTTTACAACACAGAAAGAAGATACTCTTTAAGCTCCCTGACCATCTATAACATATATTAATTTTTATTATATATTAATAATTAACACATATATATTAATGTGGTGTGAAAATGCTTCTCAGTCTAGATTGGTACTGCCGTTCTTAAATTACAGTGTTTGCTTTTTGGATGTACACTACTGTTGATCATAAAAAGGCTATGACTTCTTTATTACTTTTTTTCTCTTGGTGACACAATTCCAAGAGAACAAAAGCCTTGACCTAGCTCTGCAGGCTTCAGCCATGCTCTCCTGCAGTGATGGCTGTTTAATTCCCTTTTCTGCTCTGGAGATATACGTTGTAACAAGGCCACGGAACAGCACTGTCTGGAATTGAATGTTGTTCCTTGGCTGCTGCTTGAGCTCTACAATATTGGTTTTATGGTCCTGTGCCTGCAACATACAATGTACGAGCAGGCTTTCCTCTGTGCCCGTACTGCGACAAATGGAGTTGATATTCTGGAAGGAGCGTTGTACAGGGATGTGCCTGTGCAGTGGAATTACAGGACTGGTTTTAATACAGGAATGTCTGGCACATCCATCAGGATGCTGATTCTTCCAGATCTATATTTGCATTGCCAAACACTATTGAAAATAAACAATATCGCAGGACAGCATGCTGTTCCTGGACAAGAACATCAGGAACAGTGTACCCAAGATTTTTTTGTGTCTCAGTACATTACAGATACAGAACGGCAAGTAAATTGTTCTTCTCCCATCACAAAATTTAGTAAATACACTTTGTTATTGAGTTCTGCATTATTAGTTTCCCTTTGACCCTACCTTGGATTTTATGTTCTTCATTTAGTAGGTTTTCACTCACAGCCTTTTACATATGCTAAGTAATTTTCCTTTTTATTCTACAGTTTTGCATTTAAATGCTGTAAGTCCCATTTTACAAATACAGAAACTAAAGCCAGGTTTGGGGAAATTGGCTTTATTTAAATTAGAGGGAGTTGACCTCAAATCTGGGCTTTGAATGCGGAGTTATGATTTCAGTTTTGTAGTTAGTTCCCTGATTACAAAGCCATGTTCTAATAAGTGTTTTCTCAAGGACCATGTAAGTGGAGTGGTTTGTTTAGTTGCAGGTAAAACAGGTTCCCAGCAGATGCGTGCTACTCACCGGAGATGAAAAACATCATTTGGGCTAATTTTACAGGCAAGCAATATATGGACTATAAAAAATTAGCTTGAGTTGAGTGTAGTGGAAAGGATGAATAATGAATTTAATTCCAGCCAAATGGCTTAGAAACATATTTTGGTCCTAGTGGCCTAGATTGTCTCACCGAGGCCAACAGAGTGGAGTTTGTGGGCACCAAAGGTGGACACTGAAGTCTGTTGTATCAGTAAATGTGGAAGGCAAGCGGAGCAGCTGTGCATGTTTGACATACATCTGAAAAAAACAGAGCGGGAATTAAAGAGGCCGTATTGAGTTTGTGTGGCGAGGTTTGGTAGTGAGGGGCTGAAGGGGTGGCTTCTGTGAGAAGACAGCAGGAGCTGCCCCCACATCAGACACAGCCAGTTCCAGCTGGCTCCAAGACGGGCCCGCCGCTGGCTAAACCTGAGCCCATCAGCAACGTTCATGGCACCTCTGTGCTGCATTTAAGGAGGGGTAAAAAACGCTGCACAGCAGCTGCGAGAGAGGAGTGAGAAGATATGAAAGAAACAACTTTGCATCCATGTAGATCAGTGAGGGCAGACAAGGAGGCACTCTAGGTCCTGGAGCAGAGATTCCCCTACAGCCCATGGAGAAGACCATGGTGGCACAGGTTGCCTCCCTGCAACCCATGGGGGACCACATCAGAGTTGATATGCACACTGCAGCCCATGGAGGATCCTGTGCTGGAGCACGTGGATGTGCCCTGAAAGAAGCTGCAGCCCACAGAGACACTGCACTGGAGCAGGCTCCTGGCAGGTTTTGTGGCAAGACCTGTGTCCCACAGGTGAGCCACACTGAAGCAGTCTGCTTCAGAAGGACTGCATCCTATGGAAGCGACCCATGCTGGAGCAGTTTGGGAAGTACTGTGGCCCATGGGAAGGACCCCATGCTGGAGCAGGGGAAGAGCATGAGGTGGAGAGAACAGCAAAGACAACCTGTAATGAGCTGACCACCATCCCCGTTCCTCTGCAGCGTTCGGAGGGGGAAGTAGAAGAATCAGGAGTGAAGTTGAGCCTGGGAGGAAGGGATGAGTCAGGGGAAGGTGATTTTTGTTTGGGGTCTTGTTTCTAACTGTACTATTATGATATTAATTGGCAATAAATTAAATTGATCTTTCCCAAGTCAAGTCTGTTTTGCCCATGATGGTAACTGGTAAGTGATTTCCCTGTGCTTGTCTTGACCCATGAGCTTTTCCATTGTATTTTCTCCCTGCTGTCCTGCTGAGGAGAGGGAATGAGAGGGTGGCCAGCCAAGGTCAACGCACCACAGGGGAAAAGAGCAGGAAGTTCTTGATGTAAGCTGCTATTCCCAGAATTGTATAAAAATGAGGGCAGTTCTCATTCCAGTTACAAGGCAACCAGCTGAGATAGTCTTAGTTAATTGGTATCTCTGATCTCTGTAATGGTGTTAGATCCTTCTGTAAGAAGTGGTTAGCCTGAATACTTTTTTTTCTTCCCCCACATTTTTGAAGAGCACAACTGTACTTACCTCAAAATTACCAGCAGGAAATAAGACACTATTCAGCTACTGGACTCTTATGTTTTGTCATTTCCTATTGCATGGCAAACATTTGAGAACAGTCTTTACTGTATCAGTTCTGTTAAATTTTGGATTCCTCTTGAACCAACTCATCCAGCCGCGATGGTGCGCCTAGTTGGAATCTTTAAGGTCTTTAGATCTTTAAGAAATAGGAGTGGTCCAGTGCTTGAGGGACACTCTTGCAGCACTGTCTGTGGTAGGAAGTGGGTTAAGCTGAAAGCAGTATTGCTAGCACGAGGAGAAGAAAGAAAATGGGTCAGCAATTTGTTTCTTCTTTTACAGATATCAGTAAGTTAGCTGTTTAAGAAAGGGAGTGCCAAGTTTTGCATGGCAATCTTGTACTTTTTAAGGTCTGCTGTATCTGGATTAAAGACAGCCCATCTTGTGTTTATTTAAATTGCTTTTTTGGCAGGGCATGGGGAGCTAAGCATACATTAGCACTCAATTGAGGCATTATAAAGAAAAATTGCAACACATGGGAAGGAGGAATATGCCCCTCTGTAGGTCTTGGTTGTAAAAATCTTTCAACTTCCCAAGCTTAGCCTTTCTTTTCTTGTAATCCATGTTATTTGTTTGCACCGTTTAACTATGATGGACTCTACTTTGGTGGGGTTTTTGGTGTTAAAGATGTTACCTGCAATATGCGTTTGTCCTTTGTGTAAAGTACGTAAGCACTTTATGGTATCTGTATTTATGTCTGGTCCAAGGCAAGAAGGCCGTTCATTGTTTTTATCACACTGCACACTTCTATTGTAACAACCTGTTTACATGTGACAGTTAAATGCATGTAGAAAAAACTCTGCACGAATGATGTATTGTGAAGGGGTAAGAGAGATTTTTGCTAAGCCCCCCAAGTCAGTTCCTTGCAGGCTTCGTTTCTACGTTCTACCTGTAGACTGGCTCTGGATTGGTTGTATACCAAAATGCTCAATATTACAGAATTGTAGGGGTTGGAAGGGACCTCTGGAGATCATCTAGTCCAACCCCCCTGACAAAGCAGGTCAGCTAGAGCAGGTTGGACAGGAACGCATCCAGGTGGGTTTTTAATATCTCCAGAGAAGGAGATTTCACAACCTCTCTGGGCAGCCTGCTCCAGTGCTCTGCCACCCTCAAAGTAAAGCAGTTTTTCCTCATGCTGAGATGGAATTTCCTGTGTTCCAGTTTGTGCCCATTGCCCTTTGTCCTGTTGACAGCCACCACTGAAAAGTCTGGTCCCATCTTTTTGACAGCCGGCCTTTAGATATTTACAAGCATTGATGAGATCCCCTCTCAATCTTCTCTTCTCCAGGCTAAATAGACCCAGGTCTCTCAGCCTTTCCTCATAAGAGAGGTGCTTCAGTTCCTTGACTATCTTCGTAGCCCTCCACTGGACTCTCATCAGTAGTTTCCTGTCCTTCTTGAACTGGGGAGCCCAGAACTAGACACAGTACTCCAGATTCAACCTCACCAGGGCAGAGTAGGGGGGGAGGATGACCTCCCTCGACCTGTTGGTAAAACATGTTTGATCTAAAAGATAAATATAAATTGAGATCGGTAGAAAGTTCATACTGAGTTCAGAAAGATTCGTATCACACCCTCAGATCTTTGCTCTGTAAGTCTATACAGTCCTTGTTTGTCAGTTAGTTTCTCTTCTTGCCATTTTACTGTCTTCTTTCTATAGAAAATGAAATATTAATTTCCTTTCTTTGGTGAGCCTTGTAATTTATCAGAATTCAGCTTCATCTGTGGTAGGAAAAAACAATGCGATTTGACACCACTTAAAAACAATGATGCGCCTCTCCTTTGTCTTTTTCCTAGTTGGGTCTTAGTCTGGCATTAAATTTTATTTAAGTATGAGCTTGCAACTTGGAAGGGCTTTCGTCATTTTTTTTGTTTGACAGAAAAGCTGTGTATTGTCAAAGAGTACAGAAAGCAACCTGAACATAAATGTCGTTGTGTAGGTGGAAGGGGGCTGGAGCTTCCAGCGCTTTCCATCTTGGTTCCCTCTTTGGCAGGAGTGCCAGTTGGGTTTGTGTTCCCAGGGGCCTGAGGAGGTGGGTGGCAGCCCTGTTTCTTTATTCCTTCAGAATTTGAGAACGGATGGATAGTTCTCAGGCCATACAAACACCTGTTCAAGCTTCTTTTGCCATACCTAAGGTAATGTTTACCTGCTTTAGTTCTCTCCTATTTTTGTCATCTCTATTTACTGTCTTTTGTTCACATTTATGTTGTTCTTTCTGCTTCTATGCTTTCCCTTCCCCCTCTCACCCATTTCCTCTTCGGTTTTTCCTTCCCTGCCAAGTCACTCCTCATTTTCGTTTTACATGCTGCCTGCAATACTTTCTCCTGAGTCTTTTCTTATTCCCTTTTGATTAGCTTTTTATTTTGTGTAGAGATTGCATATGCAGACAAGAATGCTTAGAATTTAGACAACTGTTGGATAACTTCCTAACACAATCTGAAGTTCGCATTCAGGGATTTATGTATGCAACCAAAAATTGTCTCTAGAATAATGCACAGAGCTCCTGTGCTCCAAGGCACTTTGCTCACATTAACAGGGTTTTTGAATCAAATATTGTTCACATGAAGTGGTAATAACATTGTGAAGAATACGTCTCCTTTGGTCTGGATGGTTTTGCCATGTTAAGGGTGAAAAATCTGTCAATAAATGGATAATTTAGTGAAGAGAGTCTGTAAGAGTAAGATCCCATCTCAGAAGGTTATTGAACTGCAATGGAAAATTTTCTGAACAAAGACTGGCGTAGTTCCAGTGCTGCTACCTGCCAGGAGATAATAAAATGCAGTTAAAAAAATACTGCTATTGTTAAAGAAATACTGCAGCCCAGCACCAGTATTTCATCTTACAGAAAGGCTGATGTGTACATTAGTACTAGGAATAAATGCTGTTTCATGTAATCTCAGTGTTGTTGTATTAAGAGGAGTGTTTAGAAAATACAGGAGTTCTTCCCAAAGTGTTAACACTATTTTGGTGCTGTGAACATGTATAAAACCTTCAGTGGGGTGAGAACACGAGCGAGACCATGCTCTTCCTCCCAGACAGCTGAGATTTATTTTAACTAAAGCTCCGAAAGGTGCAGTCCTTTTAATTCCTGTTTCTACATGCCACATTCGTAGGTGCAAAAATTCCTGAGTCTGACAGTTATTTCCTTACTGTCTAGAGTCATACCAGCAAAAATAGCCTATAGAATATTTTAAGCACCTGCTCTGGAAAATCAGGAGGCTTCAGTAAGAAGACATTGAAATGCTTTAGAACACAAGTAATTATTGTGATATCCTTGATCAAGATGGCTATTGGCAGAAGTCGTCAGCTTTTTCCTCAGTTCGTGGGAATCTTAACTACTTATAGATACATTTCTTTTTCTTTTTTAAAAAAAGTATATATCCTCTCTGGTCTCCACATACAAATGACAAACTTCGTCTTTTTGCATCTGGTTCCTCACATCCCGGTCCACTTCATGCCCATCCATGACAGAAACAACATTTTGTATTTCGTTTGCTGTAGCGGTTTTGCAGCCTACGTTCTGGGGAAGAGCCCTGTGCCCTCAGCCCCTTGTGTCCGCCCCAGGAAATCCTGTGAAGCACTTTGGCATTTCCTACGGGTGATGTTAAACCTTGCCTAATCTGCAAGTAATGTGCAGCAGGAACTGGTCTACCACAAATGCCCGGTCCTGCATGGGCTGGGGCACAGCAGTGCGCCTGTGTGGCAGCAGAGCCCTGCCACAGTCCAGGTTGGATTGGTGAAGTTGTAGCCACATGGTTAAGGGAGGTGATTTATTTATCTTTTTTTCCCCTCTGTTCAGAACCTAGGAGACCACATCTGGAGCGCTGTGTCAAGTGTAAGAGAGGAAAAAGTAAACGTCAGAGATTTTATTTTTCTTCAGTCACTGCTTTAAAAACTCGGTGCCTTAATTCCAGATCTTGTGCTGCTTAGGTTGTATGGGTTTTGTTTAAGTTCAGAAACCTGTCTAAAATGCACGTTGGACTTGTCTGAAGAAGTTGGCTTTGATCTGTACCTTGGTTTTCTTTTCCCTGGTCCCCTCATCAGGTGGACTATGAGGAATCCTTTGCAGAGGGGCTGTTGCATTTGCAGTTGCTCATCTTCATGGCTGCTGGGGAAGAAGACAATGGTTACTGGGGCTATGGCTGCTTGGCAGTCATCCTGTGAAGTTCAGTGCTTCTGTGCATCTCCGTGACACCACCCTGACTGTCCCCGGTTGGACTTCCCTGGCTCTGACAGCTGGTTCCCAGTAACTCTTTTACCAGTTATTGTCCCATTCTTCAGGGTGGAATAAAATGAAAACTCTCCAGGTGAAGCTGGTGGGATTCGCATCTCCTTGTCTTTTCTGGGGACTTTTTAAAAAGCCTGGTGCTGCCTAGTGTCAGTAGTACGGTCTGTGCGGTTTTCAGACCAGTTCTCCACAACTGAAGTGAACAGTACGAGCACATCCCAAGCTGCTCTTGAAAATCACGTCCTCAGTTCAGGACAACTTTCTGCATTTCAGTCCTTGCAAAAAGAGATGCCCCTGTCTGAAGTAGTTACTAGAGGCTCCCTTTATTGTCCGTGATGAAAATGGTCTCTTCTAAGGCATCATTCAGCTGGTGAGAGGAACTGAGTACCTCAGCGGGGAGCATTTGGTGGCAGTCACAAGTGCAGTATTTGGTCAGGTGTCTTCCCAAAAGCTCTAGTCCTAGGTGTCCTGTTTGTCGGTTTGATTTTCATGGGCCCTTAAATAGGTCACTGGAAGGGTGATGAAAATGTTCAGGTCAAGGAGAATGCCTTGTAACGTGACCTCTCCGTGTTTCACCGAGGAAGTATTGAAGCATGTAGTGAGACTTCCCAGCTAAGACCTTGACTGACCTTCATTCTGGTCTTAAATGATCTCTTAAAACTCAGTGCTGCTGGACCGTATGAATCTAAACTATGATGGCACGCCGGAGACATCTATTGCAAGAGAGGAGAGCATTTCTGATATATAAAATAGCAGGATTTATTTATATATATATCTAACAATGCCAAAAATGAACAGGAAATGGGACTTTATGTATGGGAAGAATTAGAAAAAATATATGATCTGTTGCCGTACTCAAACTGATGTATTGGTTTCTCATTATTGTGGGAGGGGAAGGGCAAAATGCTAGTTTAATTATCTGAATGTTAAAACCATAGCTAAAAAGATCTTCTGTGCAATAAATAAACACATTCTAATTTCAGATTAGCACCATGAAAAAGTACTTTCTCCCCTGCCTCATTAATTAAAAAATATTTTCTCTTTTTACAGTATATTCACTCATCGGGCATAATTCATAGGGTAAGTGGAAACAATATAAAAGATGTTTATATTCTGATAATGTGAATGGTGTTTGTGTATAAACAAGCTCATAAACATGCCTGAACTTCTGTTTATAATGTCTTTATTTATAGTGTTTGATGATGCCTTGGTTTCTTGTTCAATAGGAACAAAAGGTGGTGTAGCTACATCAGTGTAATTTGGGCACTCAAGTTGCACTGAATACAGCTTAGATTTGGATTTCTTAAATTACTTTGTGAAGTGAAGTTGTAAGTCTTATCTCTGGGGTTTTTTTTTTCTTTCTCTTTATCACTGTGAATGTCTAAGAGTCACTGACGTTGCAAAATCTTACTAACCTTTGCCAGTACTCTTCCCTTTGCTGCTAAACTTAAAAGTACAACTTTTAAGATCATTAGAAGTCTTCACAATAGCTAAAGAGGCTTCAGGGAATTACTTTTTTTTTTTTGATGTTGTAGTCTTCATTCAATTCACTTCATTAGGAAATTGGTTTTCCCACAGAAGAGAGCATAGGCTTTTATGTAAAATCTTGTTTGATTCCTTCAGTACTCACTTTGAAATCTAGAAGGGTATGGAACCTTTTTAAAGTATATTTAGATATGCGATGTGTATGGTTCAGAAATAGTGAAGGAAACTTACTTTACTCCATCTCAGTATATGTGAATCCTTAACTTTTTGGTGTTAGTATTAAATGCAACAAATTTATGCCCAAACCCCAGTCACAGTAAGATGAATGAGTTTCTTCACTGGCAAGTATTTTCCTGACTTCTTACGGCAAAAAAAGTTGATTTATCTAGAGGGAAAACATACTGGAAAAAAGCCAAACATATTCAAGTTTGTGTCTTTTTTTCTGTTATTTGTTACATTTAATTTTCTAATTTAGATTTATGACATGGTTTTACCTGTTGCTGTTCTAAGTAGTTGTATGAAAGCCATTAAACCTAAATGAAAGACAGAAAATGTGCTTTATTGTGCTTGCTGTAAAATAAATAAATAACATCCATTTCAAATCTGATTACAGGATCTAAAGCCTGGAAACTTGGCAGTAAATGAAGACTGTGAATTGAAGGTAGGATATGTTTATTTGAAAAAACAGTCAGATGTGTTAGAAACACACCACAGGAGACAACAGGTGAAACAGCTGTAGACATGCTGGCTGGTTTCAGTGATGGGCCAGGCTTTCAGCCCATGGGGTTTGAGGAACCATGGAGAAATAGGGGAAGGCTGGAAAATGAAAGGGAATGGGCAGTGGTAACAGTCTTGAAAAACAATTAGAAGAGGCTGCTACTTGTAAGTATTTTTCCATTTGTCTGACTTCACTCACCACAAGAATAATTAATATTTATTTAAGAAATGAAGCCCTGGATAATGAGAATCTATTTACTTCTTATTTGTATGTCCTTGACTGACATAAAAACTGAGAGGGGATCTCATCAATGCTTATAAATATCTAAAGGCCAGGTGTCAAAAAGATGGGACCAGACTCTTTTCAGTGGTGCCCAGTGACAGGAGAAGGGGCAATAGGCACAAACTGGAACACAGGAAATTCCATCTCAACATGAGGAAAAACTGTTTTACTTTGAGAGTGGCAGAGCACTGGAACAGGCTGCCCAGAGAGGTTGTGGAGTCTTTTTCTCTGGAGATATTCAAAACCTGCCTGGATGCGTTCCTGTCCAATCTGCTCTGGGTGAACCTGCTTTGTCAGGGGGGCTGGACTAGATGATCTCCAGAGGTCCCTTCCAACCCCATATCATTCTGTGATTCCATACATTCCATACAAATGGCAGAGGTGATGATCAATTTCTGAGATCATTCTGGAGCCAGGCACAAGAAGTGGCTGCACCTTAAGCTAGAAACGTTGCCCAGGAGGTCCCAGCTTCAAACATCCAGTCCAGACAGGATGCTCTGGGAAGCTGGTACCCAATGCTAACAGGGGAGAGATGGGGGTTGACCCCAAGAGATAGAGAAGGATTTCTGGTGAGGAATTCATTGCATTCGTGGCATCCCTGGAGCATTTGCTGACTTGGGTCCCTGCCGCTGGGTGAAGGGCAGTGTCAGAACTGAAACTGCTCCTGCGGGTTTGGCATTGACGGAGCAGTCCACGCCACAGCTGTGTGCCCACACCAAGCACGTGTGCGTGACAGTAATAGCCTTTTCCTGTGTCACGCGCGTGTTGCAATGAATGCTGGCATATTTTTATGCAGTCGTTTAACTAAAAATACTTTTCAAGAAAAATTCACGTTGCAGTTAGCTGGATATAAGAGCTGTAATGCTTTTGTAATATGTTGCAGCTAATCACTTCAGAGAAGCGTGAGAGGAATCTCATACTGTTCACCACGAACAAGAACATCTTATTTCTTTGAAAGTGATTCCTTCTGCACTGTTACAATTAGCAGGAGTATCAATTGCATGTAGACTACAGTGTATTTCATAGCAGGAATATATCAGTTCTGCTTTGTTTTTGCTTTTAATTGAAGTAGTGAGGAAAAAAAAATTATTAAAGGGAGCCAATTCCTAATTCAGCCTCCTATAGTTCAGCTAATAGCAGTTTCTGCCACTATGCTGCAAGACAGGTGCATTTGATGACATTTTTTGTATTACCTGGTTGCTGCTTCTCTAGAGTGGGGCAAGTATTGGTGTGTATCGTGGGTCCCTTCATCCTACCCATTGGGGCTTCCCTCCAGAGGTGGGTAGGAGGATGGTGCGCACTCACACACCTTCCCA
The DNA here is from genome assembly GCA_002844005.1 of Limosa lapponica baueri. Lineage (NCBI taxonomy): Eukaryota > Metazoa > Chordata > Aves > Charadriiformes > Scolopacidae > Limosa > Limosa lapponica. The sequence goes on from KZ505658.1 coordinate 671,213, forward strand.
GTGTGGAAACTGGGCTTAGCTGGCATGCACCCTTGGAGACCTGGTGTGGAACGTTATCTGTCCTGAAGTGTAGCTGTTGCCGCTTCCTTGGAAGTGTTCTCAGTAGAGTCCATCTGAGTAGTAATTCTTCTCCGGCATGTTTGTCACCTTAACCCTCCTTCTAAATCACTGAACTGAAATACTTAATCTGACTAGTTCTGATTGCAGTTTCCTACATATTCTAGAAATCTTCCAAAGCCTGTTAGAGTGGATGATATTTGTACTTCAGAAATAATTATGCAATGTACCCTGACCTAGCAAGAATGCATCTATTTGGCTGTGTAGAATTACTTTGTTAAAAAAAAAGTCAATTATTTATTATGAAGTAGAATTACGTAGTACTCAACACCGCTTATTTTATGAATATAATTTATTGTCTTCAGTATAGAGATAGTACCCTCAGACTGCTTTCAATACCCAGTTAATTCTATCCTTGCATTTTAATAGATCATTATTAATTTTTAGAATTGTTTTGGTCACCTATCTTCTCTTAACTCTAGCAATCTGGAAAGGATAGTCAGGGTTTTTCAGTTAATTACAAAATCAAGTCTTCTATCCTGTGCTTGAATCATTACTGACCTATACATCCTCACAAATCAGCAGTACAGTTGAATGGGGGCTTTTGTGTCCTGATATGTAAGTACATTGAGATGCTATGGCTAAAGTTTCCTCCCTAAAAGAGACATAAGACTTTATGGGAGTAGTTAGTTATGTGAGAATTCCAGCTTTGAATAAATATAAAATGTCTAACTCTACAAGCTGGGAGACACAGAAGCTCATAGATTGTGAAGCATTCTCTTAATTAAATGAAATAAAAGTTGATGCAACACTGCAAAAATGTTTTTCAGTATATAACATACAAATTCTATACTTGCATGTAGCTGTTGTAATACATTTTTTTGCTCTTTGGAGACTGACCTGAATGTTCAGGGTCCTGTCATTTCAGAATTTCCCTATCTAACACAAAAAGCTGTTGTCTCCTCCTGGCTTGTAGGTGGCCAAACGCTGAGTGGGTCCGAGGGGTGATGGAGGAGGCGGGGGGGAGGAACCACAGAATCTAGACAGAGCATTTTATATGTTTGTCTTCCTTCTTTGCTCCACCCCCCAGCTGTGCAATTACATCTTGATATGCAGCACAGGTCTAAGGCATTCTTCCATGATAAGATCACTGTATCTCCTCATTTAACACAACTTATTTTTCTGTTACCTTGGACATTTTTAAGCTTTTAGGTAAACTGAGGCAAGTAATTCTGTATCAGAACACAATTTTGTGAAATGGCATAGCGACAGTGTAGCATTAAGCTTTAGGTTTTGCTTCCTGACTCTCGGAGTGAGGTGATACTGTCCCTGGTTGTACGATAAGCTCTGATATCACACGCAGAAGAAAAGTGCAAATTTGCAATTAGAAAATACTGGTTGTCAAAAGGCAACTCTGGTCTATAAAAAGAAAGCACAGGACCACACTGCCAGGGATGGTCCATACCTTTTCCCCCACGTCTGTGCACTCGGCAGCTTCCCTTGCATCAGCTCCAGCAGCAATGAGGCTGAAGGCAAGTTGGAACACTTCCTTGAATTGGTAATAATTAATAAGTGATCAGTTTTATTTTCCACAATGAGCTTTCTGGCTTTGTTGTCTGGTGCTCTCAACTGCTACACAGGAATCAGAAACGTGATAGTGAAGGGTGCCTTAGGGGAAGTCACTGCCCTTTCTGCAGTCTTGAAGTTACAAGTTATTTTTGTTACAGTTATTTAGGCAAGTTAGGAAAATTAAGTTTGCTGAGTAGAAGGGGAGTTTATCCTTGAGGGGAATTTGCTCTCTTTCATAATTCCTGCATTATAAAAAGGATTTGCAAACTTGCTCTGAAAATTGCTTTGAAAGTTCCAGCTGAAAAGTTGAAGATTGGAGTATGAGAATAATAGTTTCATGTGAAGATTGTTGTTGAAGTTGTACCATGTTAGTATTAAGTACTCACTTGTTCCTGAGCCTAATGAATAGCTAAATGAAAAGAAATCATGAAGTTAATACACAATGCACAAAAATTCTCCCTGTCATTTTCTGGTTTTACAAAAATACAAGCACAAGTTATATTTTAGCTGTCTCCAACTCCAAGTGTCACAAACCTTGGGACTGAAAAGGCCTAAAAAGCTGTGACAGAATAGATGGTACCACATGTGGCTTTTGACCTGTTGCATAAAACTTCCTTTTTTCTTCCACAGTCCCCCTTTCCTGTTACTGGGAAGACATAATGTTTGTTGTACGTGTAGAATAAATTTGAAAGCTGTATATAAAAGTGTAGTTTGTTACTGCAAATGTTTTGATTCCAGTAAATCTTCAGTACCCAAAGTTCTGAAGGATAACTTCAGCTGTAATCAATTGTATTTTATTGGTAAGAATAAAAATCCCTCCCTTGGCATCCTATTCCTGTTCTTAAATTGATAGGTAATCAGCAGTTATGGGGAAGATATGGAAATGATGTTTCAAGTATGGTAATAAAGATAAGCCATAACATTTTATACTCTTGGTCTATGAATGAAATTATAATTTTCCTTTCTGCTGGCTCTAGGGAATGATGAAACTATCCTGAAATATTTTAAAATGTTTAATTACAGAGGGCGTTACAAACACATCGCTCTTGGTATGTTAATGCAGGGGTGCTCCTAGTAAAAATGTCTGCCCTGTCAATATATATGAAGCCTGATACACATGGAAACTAGTGGCTGTTCATGCAAAGCTGCATGTTCAAGTATGTGTGGATGATGACGATGATTTATCTTGAGCAGACTTTACTTAGCCAAGGCCCCTGGTTCTTGTTAGAAGCATGAACTTCCTGATAAACTATGAGGTGACTGTCATTCCGGGAGTGTCCCTCGCTGTTGGCCACATCTTTTGGCACCATCTTTTGAAGGCCCATACAGGTGGGCCTTCATGTTAGCCAATTTTGTAGAAGTTGATGAAAGGCTATAACATAGTTTTTAATCTTGCTGCTGTACACGTTTCTATATCTAGGAATACATATCTGAAAGTCTTAGAAATAACCTAAATTGTGCATCATCCTTGAAAAAAATTGCACAGACCGTGCGTTTCTTACAGAGAGTTGTTCTGTAGTTGACGCAGTAGGTTGGGGAAAACTTAGTGGGACTAAATAATGGTAATTCCTTACTCATGTTTTCAGTGTGACCTAGAGGAAGCTTCCCCTTGTATGAAAACCCATAAAACAAAGAGAATGATTCCTTCTTACTTCAGAATATTATTCGAACACAGTCTTGAATATTTGTACCACCTGGGATATGAGAGCAATGAATGCCACCTAAGTGCTCTTCTTTCAGCCCTAACAAGCTACAATTGTCATTCCATGGCCAGGGAATTTTTTGCATTGAATAGGACCCATATATTTTAATTAAAGAATTAAAGAATTTATTCTGTTCTTTACTGGTTGTAAAACCAGCTTTTAGTGTTGCTATAGGAGTATCTAACGCAGGAAAAAAAATATTGTAAAGCTCCTTGCTACTTCTGTCTTGACTTTTCAAGTGAGAACAAGACACTTCAATGAGAAAAAAGACGCAAAAATAAGCCAGTCTCTGCAGAATGCTCCAATTTTTTTATTTTCCACATTTTTAAAGTCTGTATAAAATAGATAACTAGTTGTTTGATCAGGATGTTCTTTATGTTTCTACTACAGATTCTGGATTTTGGATTGGCAAGGCATACAGACAGTGAGATGACCGGTTACGTGGTTACAAGGTGGTACAGAGCCCCAGAGGTCATACTTAACTGGATGCATTATACGCAAACAGGTCAGCATCTCTTCAGAAAAAGCTTAATAGAGTTAAAGCCTTCACTGAATCAGGCAATATATAAGCAAGTCTTTGTTTCTGAAGTGAATGATAAATTGGGAGGTGAAATGACAGTATAATTATGCAAAATTTCCTTGTAGATAAATTCCAGGTAATGGTTTGGTGGTTGTGAGTTTGGGGGCATTTTTGTATATTTTCTGAGAGTAACGGAAAAGAGCCAAGGTGGTTGGAAAAAAGCAATACAAATGTATTCAGATGTGACAGTCTGCTCTGCCTTCTTGTGTTCTGCACTGACTGTCATCTTCCTGCAGAGATGTGCTGGTTGTAACTCAAGCAGACAGGGGAAAATGGCAGAAGGAGGGAATTCAAGTAACCCTAGGATGACTAGAGAAGTTTTTGAAAGCATTGAAAATTTACTTCCCACATACATCTGCCTCTTACTGAGAAACTGATTCTGCATATTATGAGATTATCTCCAGTTTGCTAATTAGAAAGGCTGGTAGTTTTGCCTATACTGTTCATCACGCTTGGCAATCCACACATCATTTTGTAACAGGCTATAAAGGCAAATTTTACAAGTCTTTAGAATATGTTTTAAATTAAATTTTATGTACATTTAAATAGCCAAGTATTCAGCTATTTAATGTGACTGTTGGTCTTTTTTCAGTTGACATCTGGTCTGTGGGCTGTATAATGGCTGAGATGATAACGGGGAGGCCTCTGTTCAAAGGAAATGATCGTATCCTTCAGTGAATTTATGACACTAATGTAAGAAAATGATGAGAGGCTCTTATGTGATACAGTAGGTCTGTTCAAAAACCGATGAGCATAAATAGAAATGAATAATAAAATGGCTTGCACCTTTCTCATTAATTGGTTATTTAATATCTGTACCGCTTTTTCTCACTTGCAAATTAGAACTTGTATTACTGAACTTTTTCAATAGAGAAAGACGAGTGATCTTTGAATCACATCTGAAATCATCAGCTAGAAGGTTCTGTGATGATAGAAAAGGCATATTTTGATTTATTTTTTTTTTAGTGACAGATTCCACAACTCCGGAACATGCAGAGAAGATTTTGCTGTAGTATATAGACCTAATGTGCACATGCTAGTCCATTTCATGCTTTTTTAGACTTTTACCAAAAATTTGTATGTAAGTAACATCTAGTAAAATGTTTTAGATTTACAAAAAAACATCTAGTCCTATCGTTAAATTGTTGCAGAATTAAGAAGATAGTTAAGATTAAGCCATAATTCAACCTCAACTTCATTGACAGTAGTAGTTGTGATGGTTAATAGAGGACAGTGTTAATAGAAAACAGCAAGAATTTTTTACTTTATTGTTTTTGTTTTCCAGCTTTGTATGTTTGACAGTTCAGCCTAATCATTTTGCACTGCTTTTCCCCTTGTGGAGTTCCAGTCAATAAACTGCTTATCTGCAAATACTTGTTTACAGAATCACAATTGTTTAATTTTAGTCATATTTGTACTTAAGTACTTGCACGTAAGATTAGGACTTCATTACATGGATCATACTATTCTCCTTTAGTGAGGAAAACCATAGAAAAGGTTGCATTCACCAAAAAAAAATTATGGGGACTATGGGAAAGTAGAAAACATCAAATTGTATCAGCTGTACAGATTTTGAGTACGCATTAGCTTTTAACAAGAAAATATGAAAATGCCTGCCAAAGAACCTTGAGCGTTCTGGTACATAAATAAGGAAATGAATAAGTCATAATTTTCAAGTTGCACTGTAAATGTAAGAGTGGGAAAGCTAGTATTTTAGTCATACTGGGTTTTGAAGATTTCAGAACTATTGGCTGAAATCCTATGTCCTGTGTTACGAAGGAAATTATCCCAGCATAATAGTCCTTGCTGGCCTTTGAGTATATGAATCAGTATTACCTATTGTCAGGGAAATGCAGCTGTGGGTTCAGCTGTGAGTAGGTGAATAAGAAAACAGCTAACTTAAGAGATTTCTGTTTTAGTAATATGAATAGCTTATCTTACAAACTTGGTTCGGGATTTTATTTATTTACTTATTTCATCAGCATTACTCACCATTGCCTTTTTCTGCAGAGGTTGGAAGAATCCTGGTGTGCCAATCGCTGATCTGGCTTCTGGCTTCTCATCTGCTGCTCTTACCAGAGGAGCAAACGAGTCATAAAGCTGTTCTCTGCAGCATTAGCCTCCTGTGAATATAGTGTTTCTTTTTTAAACAGCTAATACTGTTATTGATAAATCTGTGCTGGTTTAGGACACAGAAGACTAGGGAGTGTTCTGATGCCTCACCCCAATGTCTCCAACATCTCAGCATCTGGAATTGAGCTGAGCATGTGGGAAATGAGGGGGAGAAGGATTAATTTATTTTTTTTTTCCTTGAAGTTTCTCAGCATGGAGAAGAACTGATACAGACTGGTTTCCTCTGATTTTTGCTCTGTTTATCGTGCCACCTGATGTTCCCTGTGACTTTTTCTGCCTCTGTCACCTAAATATTGGATAGATGAGGGCAATGTGTGCAATACATGTGTTGATTGTTCAGATACTCCAATACTTTTGGACTGATTTTGACCAAAAATACAGAGGAGACCTGATGATATTAGAGGAGTTTGCAGGTGATTCAATTATATATTTCCAACTTACAGGATATTTTATTTCAAGTCCTTTCAGTGTCTTCGCCTTTTGCAAGAAAAACTAGAACTTTTGTCTCATCTTTTATAAATCTTGTGTTCAGGCCTTGCATTATGATTTTTGCTTTGTTCTCCAATAGCGAAGAAACTCACATTTCTTGCTAGGCACTTAGTTTTATGGTGAAAGACTTTGTTCCTTATTTATGGTATTCAGATCTGGACCAACTCACAGAAATAATGAAAATAACTGGTACACCAACTCAAGATTTTGTTCAAAAACTGCAGAGTCAAGATGTGAGTATTCTTCTTTGTCAGTTGGTTTTACATGTCTTAATTTGGCTTAAGCCATGCTTAGTTCTTAGGCTGGCTGAGATAATATGTATTGACTACTGAAATGACCCCGATGGTATTTCTCTGCCTTGAAATGCTTTGCACACCCAGAATAGCTACCGGAGATTAAGGGGGCGAAGAAAATTATCAAGACTCTTGAAAAATCCACGTATTTAAATACTTCAAAGTCTCCAGCACCATAAAAACAGTTGAGCTGATGCATTACTATCTTTATCAGAAATGTACTGAAAATATGAACCTATTCAGAAAAAGCAGTTGTTCTGCAGATGTCTCTGACTTTGTCTTTCCTATTCTTATGTGGATGTCCTTCTAGAATCCTTAAGCCCCTACCATGGAAAAAAACAAAAACCCCCGAAAATTAATCATTAGACTAACTACACAGTTTAAATACTGATGAATCACTGTATAAGGTTCACTTCTAGAGATTCCTATAAACTCACTATGACATTCTTTCAAATTCTGCATACATAATTATTCTAACTAATATATTAAATATTTGGCACTAATAATTGAAGCTTTGCATTATAATTTCGTAATCACAGTTTTAAGGCTTGATTTTAAAAATAAAGTTCCTTTCAACAAGAAGGTGAAATATAATCAGGGTTTATGACCCCCAAAAAATCCATTTGTACAGTGTGCTATTGAAGCATTGTTGAGTTACCTATTAAGTATACAGTTAATGTTGTCACATTACAAAGGCAGCAAAGGTCTAATTTAATATTCATGTTTCTTTTAAGGCAAAAAACTATATCAAAAGCCTCCCAAAAGTCCAGAAAAAAGATTTTGCATCCATCTTGAAGTATGCAAATCCTTTGGGTAAGACAGTTTGTGTGGATGTGTACAATTTGTCTTGTTCTTGTGTTTGCATTGGAGGCAGCAGCGGTGTCAGTCATGTGACAGGTTATGTGATGGTTCTCGTGCTTTTCTCTCCTGCTTTCCATAATTCATAACTTTGATTTTAGTGGCTGAACTTTGCCAAGTTTAGATCCTGCCAAGAATCAGATGTTTCTTAGAAAAGCCAAAAAAAGAAGTATTTTGTGTTTTAGGCTCCGATCCAGCATCTGCTTAATGGTTTTACTGGAGCAGCTTTCTCAAGAGCCCTGAGAAATTAAATACGTGTAATAAATGTTTTTTGAGTAGTGTATTTGAAATATAATTCTGAAAACTCAATCTGATCTACAGTAGAAATGCAAGCAAATAGAAAGCTGACATTTTAGTCATGGAATGAATACATCCTGAGAAACATCTGTGAATTCCTGAGAAGCACTGGCTTGGATTTGATAGCTATAAACAGCCAGAAGAGCATACCAAGTGTGCATAACTGTGACATGGCTCGAGGCAGCCAGAGCTCTGAGATGGCTCTGCCCAAACCTTATCCATTCCCCAATGACCTGCACACCCACAAAGCCAGCTTTATTGGAATATCCATTAGGATAATTGAATCTTCTCAATTTAAGAGGTCAAAATTGTATGTTCAGATACAGTAGAAATAAACATGATTAATAAGGAGCTCTTGCCCTGCCTGCATGGTTAGCTCACTGGCCTTCTCAGCTACAGCAAACTACACATTTCCATTTAGTTTTTAGAATGTTTCTTCCTGTCACTTCTGTGGCCGTGTGGCTGCCCCTTACACAGAGAACAGCTAACTGCTCATGATCTAGAGAAGGCTGGAGAGAATCCATGGTGTGGCAAGCAGGAGTTGCAGCATCCTGTCCCACGCTGCTGCCTCTTCCTTTCAGCTGCTCCACCCAACCCAGGAACATTCTTTCAGTATAGAAAACCAGAGAATAAACAAGTCATTCATCATATCTATTTACACTAGCCCATTTTGACACTCTTAACAGTGAAACTGATCCAAAATCCACTGGAGAGGAACAGGGAAGATTTTCATGAATTATTTTGGCTGAGGTCAAAAACACAGAGCAGGTAAAGTCAGCGCTGAGGTTCTGAGCACGGACAACTGACTTCTCTTAGTGAACTTCAGAGTGTACTTGGCCTTGGATTTGGTCACACACAGGGCAGTTCTCATTAGCTCTGCACCCACCTGTTCATTCTGCTGCTCTCAGGTCGTGATGTACCTTAGAACCACAACACCGTGGCAGCAGTGATGAAAGACACCTGGGAGAGCCCCAAGCACAGCAGTGCTGGAGCAGAGAAGTCCTTAGCTGAGGTGATGTGGCTGTATTGCATTACAGAAGCAAGGGAGCACCCCTGCGTTGCGTCAGGCTTTGTGCACATCCCAGCTTGCTCACAACGCTATTTTGTCATGCAGATGGTCCCCACTGGTTATAGAATGAACACCCAATGATTCTGCTTTATAACTCTGTGTATTTATTTCAAATAGCTCCAGGACAACATTACTGTGTACAAGCTGGCATCAGTGGCATTGATTTGAATGGACTGTTTGTATTCTGTTCAATAGCTGTAAACCTTTTGGAGAAGATGCTGGTGCTGGATGCAGAGAAGCGAGTCACAGCAGCTGAGGCTTTGATGCATCCTTACTTTGAGCCAATTCACGATCCTGAGGAAGAAATTGAAGCTGAGAAATACGACGACACGTTTGATAACATGGATCTTCCGCTAGATGAGTGGAAACGTGAGTTTAGTTTTGTGATGTTTTCAGAAATAACCAGATAGAAAGGCCATCCAGAAATAGGAATATTTCCCCTTACATATTATTTTCTCTGTTTTTGATGGAACAGAGTAAATATACAACATTAAGGTAGAGAAATGCTATTGATAAGGCAGTGTTCCTCCTACCAAGTCCTACTGGAATGATCCCCAAAGGTTTCTTCTCTGCCTCCTAATGGAGGCTCCCCTTCTCCCCCTTCCTTCTTCCCTGTGTCTGTCCTCCCATCTTCTGCAACGTAGAAAAGAAACCATTTCTGTAACAGGGTCTTTCCAGTGGATAGGACAGGTAAACAGATTCCTCAACTGTTAGTTCTATAGGACTGCAATGGTTGCTGGCCTTAATTTTAAGTGAGGTTCTCTGAGGGAGAGAAAACATATATATCTCAGCAGAGATCTAACTCTGAATCTAGTTTTCATCTAACGTCAGAGGTTTGTATTTTGGCTTTTAAGTGAAGGCTTGACTTTTAAAGCTGATGCGCTCAGTAGCTCTTTCTGAGGATATTGCCCCCTATACTGTAAAGTCAATGCTCACATCCCTTTGAAAGCACAGATAACATTTCATCATTGGGCTATTTCTTCAAATCTGAAATAGTGAGAAAAAAGATCCTTGATTCCTGTACTTTTGGTGCTCTTTCTTTTTTTTTTTTTTTTTGCCTGAAGAGGTCTCTCTCTTCCTGACCTTGATCAGAGCCTAACCATGCTGAGGGTTACACCTTGCTTGGGTCTGTGCAGCTCCTTTTCTGATTATACCAGCAAGACTATGTTTATTTTGTTGTTTTCCAGGTATTACATATAAAGAGATACTGAACTTCAATCCACCACAGACATCGGAGTCAAAGGAGACAGCGGTGTAATTGTATCACTCAATCTTTTCAGAACTCAGAAGAAAGTAGGAAAGTTGTAAATGTTTGGATTATTTCAGGTGTATAAAACTTTTATAAATAAACTGGATGTAATCTGTTTCATCTTCACTGTAAGAAAGAGCAATGTCTTTTACTCTGCATGTGAAAGTCAGTGCCTTTGGAAGTAGCATTTCAAAACTGTCCAGAAATTTATTCTTGCCTACAACTTCTTCCTTCTGCACAAAAGGATTCAAACTGTGATAACCTGGTGCCATCCTCAAAAGAGCAGGTAGGACTAATTCTTCAAATCAGAGATCAGAAGAGTACCAGTTACTGCCACGAGCAAGCTGAGATGCAGAGCGTGTCAGAGATGTGCTCTCCAAGGCCATTGAACTGCCTTGAATGCAAGAAGTATTTGTGCGACTTCCTCTGGAATATTTCACCTTAGTAAGATGCCTGGAGAGGCTAATCAGCTTCTGCTGCCTCAGCTGGTCCAGTGAGTAGCAGAGACACAGCCTGAACGAATGCCTATGTCCCCTGTCCTATGTGAGTGGAGGAGAACCTGAGCTCGGCCAGTTCTGACAGATCTGGGCAAGAGGCAAGAAGCAGAGAAGCGTCGGTGTCACAGATTTATTATTTTTTCAAAGTAACCAGTGTAGCAGGACAAGATTTGACAAATGATGAACAGTCGCTAGATAAACAATCCCTGTCAAGGGGTACAACATTTTCCTCTGAATACAGTGCAGTCTCTTTGTGTAGACTAGGGATCAAGGATTTCCAGGGAGAAATTAAGGCTTTCTGAAATTTTGTAATCTCTTTAGCATCTTAGTATTGAAATGATCACTGAACAAGTACATCTTCTCGGAGGACGTACTGGCTATAGAATCAGCGGCGCTGGTTTCAGAAAGAAAGCTGCATGTGGGTCACGTTGTAAAGAACAAAATGAGGGTAAAAATGCTACGCTGCAGCTGTTCATTGGGAATACCTGCAGCAAGCCGCTGTTTTGTTCACGGTGTATAGAGGTGTTGCCAGGTGCAGAGTAACAACCGTTCCTTTTTTTAGCCTTTTGAACTTGTCTTACCTGGGGAGTGGGGGGAGGGAACCACAGACCTTCTGTTGGGAGCCTTACCAGAGAGAGTCAGCTTCCTGTAGGGATATTGATTAGACACTTCATGGGTACCTTTTATTGTCTGGGTTCATTTATTGTATTTTTCCTAAGTGCTTAGTTTGTAATAATTTCTCAGAGATAGGAAAAAAATCAGAAAAGCTTTGGTGAAGAATTGCATTGTGAGATTGCTTGTTCTTGTTAAAGGTAATCTCTTTACAGCTGACTATTTGAACGTGGATTATTCCCAATGCAATGTGCTGTTGTGTGTTGCCACTAAGTGAAACGGTTGTAAAGAAAGACATTTGATCTTAGCAGGTGATAACTGAAAAAGAAGTAAGTAATTACTTGGTTGGGTTTTTTTTGCTTTAATAACCAATTTAAACCAGAAGTTTAATCAAGGTACAGTTGTTCTGCTTCTTTCAATGAATGTTTAACACCTTACAAATTAGCATTTGTTTAAAAATTGTGGTAAGGTTTGATTAGCTGAGATGGGCACGTAGAGAGACTAAATGGTGAAAGAAACTTTGAATTATTGATATATTCAGCAAAATAATTATAGTTTCAGAAATGCATGCAAAAAAAAAAGCAGAGAATGCAATTTGAAACAAAATGTTTTTCCACGCTACAGGTCACTGAGGAAGGCACACCTAAGAGTCATGCCCCATTTTGCACTACCGACTTTCTGCTTGGATCACACTTTTATGTTAGATAGGAACTGGAAGTTTATTTTTTACTGAAGAGATATTTTCTCTTTTGGGATCATGCCCTGTGGTCCTCTTAAAAGTCATGAGAGAAAAGTGCCCATTGGAGTGGGTTTGATAGAGCCAGTTGAGGGCAATAGAAGAATGTGACAAATTTCTTTGAAAATGTTCCCTCTGTATTTTAAATGGAAATTCAGCATCCTGAATTCTAGCAAGTGTCTTGAGATAATGCAAATGGCTCAAATATTAGACTTCGAGGGAGAGTGATTTTTCTTTGAAAAATGGGTTTGCGTTTTCTTTTTAAATGCCAACACTTCAATGGACATTTTCACTTCCCCCCCTTTAGCTTTAGTGAAGTCAAGCCCTAAAAACCTCCATTGGCTGAGGTGAACGTTTCCCTCTCTTAATCTTGACATAATATTGGAGAAGCAGCTGGCCCGCATGAGAAAAACATAGGAAGATAACGTTAGTTTTTTCTAGATATTGGAGGAATACAGAACTCTTGAAACAACTGAAGAGAAGACCTTGATGCACGTATCAGCAAAGACAGAAGTACTGCTGTGCTGTCTAGTCAGCAAACAGTCTGCAAGGTACAATAACAAACATGGAAAGTTTGTCACATCTTGGCATGATGATGTTTCTGCTAAGAGATTGAAACCTGCAGAAATGGCTCCAAACAGCAATAGAGATTAGCAGTATAAATAGCTCATTAAAAGAAATGCAAGGTGAAAGCAGAAATATTTTGCACGGGAGGCAGCTGCTGCTTCAAAGGCAGAGACAACATTTCCTAAGTTTGTATTTGCTATTTCTACTGGTGCTAAGCAACTCAGGAATAAGAACCCGGTTTCTGTTTGCCTTAAAGAGAAATGTAAACACGTTCTGCATGTACTTGAAATGTATTGTGAAAAATAAAGGTTGGGGGTTTGTTTTTTACACAATAATGGTCTTATTTTCCTCATATGTATTCCCAAATGTATACTCACTCCTGAAAATAGTATTTTTGGTATAAGGGAACTGTTTGAAACCTAATATTGTGGGTACATTTAATGTAATATGACCTGCTGATGTAGTTTATTTTGGAAATCAGTCAGACCATAGATTCCAACCTTTCTTCCATTTTCCAGACTTTAAGTCAGCCACAGAGCTGATCTGATTGTCCTACTGCCACCTAATTACTTCTTACAGCATCTTGGATTTTACCAGACATCTCTCCTTTCTTCTGAAGGACAGGATTTCAGTCCTTAAATGCAGTTGCATTCCTTGGCCTGATTTTAAAAGCCAAAGTCAGTGGCCCGTCATCAAGCGTATACATCTTTGAGTTGGGCAGGGAAATTTGAGTTAACAGAGTTCTAGTGGGATATATGGGACCTTTGCCCTGAGGACCCGTGTGCCCCCTGACTCTTTTATAGCAAGGTTGTCCCCTTAAGTATTAGACTTCATTGCGTTGAAGACTCATTGTTCATGCTAAATTTTGATAATGTGGTGGTGTGGGCCAAATATGGCTCACAATTTCATTTCTTGATTATTTCCTGGGTTGTTTTTTTTTTACAGGATAACACTGAAGTGAGTGCTAATATGTGTCCTGCAAAATGTATTTAGAAGATCCACTTTGTTCTTGATTCAGAACTACTGGGCGTATGAGCTGGGTAGGATTCTTTGAGCTTCCTGCTTTCTGATCTGCTGTTCAAATACAAGTATCAGATGCTTCTGGTCTGCTTCAGCTAAGGCTATCAGAGAGTGAAGCATCTGTTAGATGCTGTCATTCACTGATCTTGGTGTGAAGTACTCCTGTAGGGCTTTAGATAGTCCCTGCAGGTACCAGGGAAAGAATAGGGGCTCATAACACCTGCTGTCTCTGCTGATTAATTCTCCATCTCCTGAATACATTATAGGGCATCTGGTTGTGTAAGTCAAATAATACCAGAAGCAGTTTCATGGACTACAGCACTTAAAATCTCCTCCTAAATATTTTTAAGAATTCAGAAGCATGAGTTGGAGAAAGATCAAGGGAGGAGGACTTCCGTCACACAGACGCTCTTCGAAACTTCATGGGCTACCAGTTAATGAGCAGCTCTCGTGCACAGATTATTTGCAGCTCGCTGGGATAGCAACATAATGATCTAAAAACTGCATTGCCACCTAGCAACCACATGCAGCTCTCGGGCATGGGAGGGATGCGTGCATTTTAGCTACCAGGAACAGCATCCCTCTGCAAGGAGGTAAGTGGGGACAAGAAAAGTAATGTAAAGATTCATTCTTTTTGTCTGCTGCTACCCTGCCCTGCCAACAGAGCTCCTTTACACTTAACCTCATTACATTTCCATGCTGAAGTTTTCTAGTTCATTCCAAGGTTTCCCAGCTAAGTTTGATCCAGCCAAGCAACTCTTGCACCTTTCATTGAAGCATTTTGAATGTGCTGTTATCTTTGAGAGGCAAAAGAGGAGGCAACTGGTGAAGCAACCGAATGAAATGCAGTGAAGGAAATTGCTCAGGTCCTGTTTGAGAATGTGCTCAGTTTTGCCACTCTGGGGGCACATGCTCGTAGGGAGGAGGAGATGTCTTTTGCTGTGTTTGCACGGTGCGTGCAGCAACAAGGCTCCCATCTGAGTGACACTCATAGTACCAACCCAACCTAATCCAATTCAGTCTGATAGCAATAGGAACTTCATTATTATTATAACAGTAATACTATCACAGGTTATAACAGTAAAATTGTACCACTTAGAAAACCACGGGCAGTGAGTGCACTGGGGGCCTGGGCCAAGGCAGCCTTTTTCAGGCAGTTTAAAAGCCCCATTTGTACATGGCAGAGTTCCTGCCACCAAGTAGTACCACTTTGGCATGTGTCCAACCGGTTTGTTGATCCTAGGAAACTCCTTACCTTTTTGGGTTTGAGCTAAGTTTCAACTTCTTTTTTTCATAATAATGGCAGTGTGCTACTGTAAGGAGAGAAAATACAGCTGAGAAGTGTAATCAGAAAAAGATTAACTAAAGTGTCCTTTAAAGCAATTCCCTCTCAAGACCTAGGATACGTTATAAAATAAAGGTCAGTTATAAGGAATCAAAATCGCTACTCAGGAAGAATCCTGAACCATGGCTGGAGTAACAAATTATTTTTGGTTAGAGTTTGAACTCTAAAAAGAATCCCAAGAAGACTTTTTATTTAATGCAGACAATTAAGATAGTATAAACTTTGAATAGAGAGAAAGCATGACTGGTTCACACAAAATGTCTGCTAGTCCTGAAGCAGGGCACCTTTTTAAGAACAGCTTTGATGAGGGAAGCACAACACTGCAGGGAACTCCCCAGAAATCATCCAGAAACATGTGTGTTCTATCTTGCTGGAACAAGATGATCAAATCAGCCAAGTGTTTGATTACATTTAAATGATTACATTAAATGTAAGGTGTCTCCAGTGAGTGTGTTAGCTAGGGTTCTTCATTCTGCACTCCCAGGCAAAAATGTACCTACAGGGAGATTCATCCCAGGGTTCATCGTAGTCCCAACAGTCTCAATCTGTCCATATCATTACTATCATCGACAGGTTATCAAAGTGGCCTTGAGTTCCTTGTCTACGGGGTTTATCACACAGGTTTATCTTATTTTTCTTCATGTGGTATCACCTTTATTGAGGGCAATGACTAAGTCTTTGCTAGGAATGTGTTAGGATGTTTTACATCAGCTGGACCTCTTAGATCCAGCAAACTGTTCCAGGCAGGGTTAATTTACTAGCACAGGCACGGCCACAGAGCCAAAGGTGCCTGGAAAATTGTGCTCACCCCAAACGGATAGGTTCCTATGACTGCAATTTCTTTCTGCTGTTGTCCTCTAGCCATAAAATAATAAAAATGCAGCCTTTGTGAAGTAGTTGTGTAGGAACAAGTGATGGTGAGCTCTGCTGTAAGGATTGTGAGAGCATCCCTGGGGGTTCCTGGAGGTTTGCCTGCCAGGGCTAGGGGCCAGCTCAGAGCTGATGCAGCCACGGGTGGTTCGTTCCCCGTGGTGACCCTGGGCAGAGGCTCCCAGATGCCCTGGGGCCAAACCAAGAGCCAGGGGAGCTGTTTCCAGCTGAGGCTCTCACCTTGGCCCATCCTGAGCTGCAGTTCTGGCCACACCCTGGCCATGGGTCCCACTTGCGGGCTGATGTCCCAGCCTGGATTGTCCCCATCCCCAGGAAGATGCCCCATGCCTGGGGCTGTACCCTGCTGTCCCCCACTTTCTGCCCTGACCTAGATGCTACATTAGGGTCTAGTTGAAAAGGTCTATTGATGGTGCTCCAGAATAAAATGGAAATAATACATGTTTTCCCTGCCATTTGGCAAATCTGCTATAGGTCACTGCAAGCCGCTCATTTGTCATTAACAGGATTTTGACCAAGTAAATGTCATGACAACATCATTTGCTCTAATTTGTTCATACATGATGCATTTGTGCAAAAGATAATGATGCGACAGGAAGGAAATTAACTGCAGGAGAGCACAGATTTGCTTTAAGCAAGGAGAAGACAATACAGGAGGATTTTTTTGAAGGCATTACTAGTATCTTAAATAAACAATCAGACTTGTCAGAGAGGTAAAACCACAGAAGTGAGAATATTGTGAATACTGAGCTCAAGTCCTGCCTGCCGACAGAGTGGGAGGACTAAGTCACCAGGGACATACATAAACTCCCAGTTCCATGTCACCTCACTGGCTTTAAAAATGACTCCCCTTATGCTTCTAAACACTCCGTTAATGCTTTACATTAAGGTTGCTGAATTATCAGGCCAGGTGTGAAACCATGACCATATGTAAACAAGTGACTATCTGGAGACTCTAAAATAAGTGGAATTCTCTTCCCAAACAGCTCACTATAATTACTATTTTTCAATGGATTTTACAGCCTTTTATGCTTTGTGGCTGGATTAGTGGTTTTGATCACCTGGATTTGATATGATTATAAATATTATGAACTTGCTGCATGTCTTCCAGCTTTTGAATTGCCTTCCATAGCTAGTGTTTGGCACCGTTAAAGTACTTTGAGATATGAATTATTTATGTAAAGGGAAAATTAACCTTGTGCTGTAACCTCAAACCTTAGCAGTGGGATAACCATGACCGCCCGTGAGAAAATACTCAGGAAAGTCTGAAGAGCCGAGCTGAGCAAGCTGAGAGCATCGCTGTGGCCCACAGATTGACTTGCGTTAATGTACCAAATTCATACCAGAGGGTGCCCGAGGGCTCCCTTAGGGTTAATAAATTCTTCCTAATATGGTGATGTGACATCATCAGCTGGTTCATACATCCTTTGCGACCAATTATTAGGTTTAAAGAAGACTAAATGTCTGTCTTCTTGTCCAGGAATATTTGGTCTGAAAAAAACATGGGCATGTCAGTAAGGCTTCCAAGTAAACTTGGAAGTAGGCAGAATTTGAAGCAGCAGTTCCCCTCATTTTCCTGTGTTCTTTATTCACTCAATCAGTGTTCTTACCAAGTAAATCAAATGCCACTAATCCTAAAAAAAAAAAAAGAATTAGCCAAATGAATGTTCTGACATGTGTGGGCACAGGCCCAAGCTGGCTTCTCCCACTGGAGTGCAAGGAGGGAATGGCTGTGTAAGGACCCCAGTAAGCAAAGGGAGATAAGTTGTTTGTTCCCTTTAAAGCTTGGCATATGCACCTGCAGCATCCCTTGCTGGAGCCGCAATATTAGGATGAGGATGTTTTACTCAGTCAACCATATGGCAGGGCAAAGTACCTTCCGTACTGAATCCTTCTTTAATATCCTGTTCCCAAAACAAACATTTTTATATAACCTCCTGAAAGGTAATTCACCAAAAAGAGTGGAATGGGTGGCCTGTTTATGTTGGCCACCTTTGTCAGTCTTGCTCACATCGAGGTATGCCATAAGAACTGCACTGACATCACTAGTATGTATTGCTACACCCAGCATAAGCAAACCAGGCAGAATCTTGGCTTTCAGGATATAATCACAGTTTATGGAAACTGTCATTGCCTTCCTTGAGTACAGAATCAGCCTGTCAATAACGCCAGTACTTCTGTTCCATTTTCATAGAATATCAGGAAGAAAAATGCAACTCAGCGGGAGTAAGGATGGCAAAATCTCACCCAATTGTTAAAAAAAAAAAAAAAACCAACAAAAAAAACCAAACAAACAAACAAGAAAAGAACAAGAAATACAGAGCATTTACCCACACAACCAAATGCTCAGGTTGCACTCTCTGCATACATATTCTAAAAATATTTTTCTCTCTCACCAAACAAAAAAGCTCTCCTGGCCTACTACATTTAACAGCAGTAATGCTGTAGCAGAGACGTAGATATAAAAAGGCAAGGCTCATGGGGAGTGGTGATAGCTTTTATCAGACAGACATAATCAGGGGAAAAAAGCTGAAGAAGCTGTCAGGCAAACATGCTCCTTTTAAGGTCTGAAACTAGAGCTCCAATCACAAATCTTTTGTCTCCGAATGCTCCTGAGTCTAATTTCAAAATACCTTCCCCTCTAAACTATTTGCTCCTCTATGGTTTCCATAATGAAAAGAGTCTCCCGTGGATACAGTTATCAATCCTTGGTCACTGCAACCAGCATGAAACCCTTAATGCTATTTAGAGAATGAAAATGGTTCCTAAGACCAAAAAAAAATATCAGCCTCTCCTAATTAACCTTAAATTTAATTATTTCTCTGGTTCTCCCTCCCTGAGCTTCATAAACTAATTAGAAGTAAGCCATGGTTTTAAAGATCATTTAGATACTGTTTGATTTTGAGCTAATTTCTAAGTGATTGCGCTATAATTTTTCCTTATTTTTTATTTGCTCAGCTCTTGTTGTGCAGCTATTTAGGATGGATTCATCTCTGTCCCATTTCCCAGTAGCGCCACTGGAGGGAAAAGATTGTCCTGGGATGAGGGTAAAGGGCTGTGAAAGCCAAATGACATAACATTTCACAGGCAGCCACACATAGTCTGCATCCAGATTAGCGAATGGGCGTCATCGAGTCATGGACCCTCTAATCCTGGCCTGCCGG
>KZ505658.1:690523-704057 GCA_002844005.1 Limosa lapponica baueri
AAGAAAGGGAAAACTTTTTTTCTTCCCCACCTCTTTTAAAATACATTGCACCTATGCTTTCTGTTTGAAGACTGATTTGTTTGGGTTTTGGTGTTTGGTTGTTTTTTTAAATTGAATTCTCCCCCTCTGCAGAGGATTTAAAGCCTGTCATGAATACCAATGGGGCTGTCCCACAAAATGGAGAGGTTGGGATGGAGCAGTTGATCTGACTCTCAGGCCTGCTATAGGAACTGGTGCCACGGCAATAGGAATGCTCTCTGTAGCAGCAATTGCTGCCATTCTGCAGATTTTGAGGGCCCAGCACCAGAGTGTTATGAGAAAGCACTATGTAACCCCATTAGGGTGTATATAAAAATATTTAGTAAGTGTACAAAGTGCAAAATCTACTTATTTTTATGTAACTGTTCTACTAGATGTCTTCTCAGATGGACAAGAAGACTTACAGACTGTTTACAGGGTTGCCATCCCTGTATGACAACATAGAGAAAACCACAGAGGTTTGATTCAAAAAGCAGTAGTGTCTGTTAAGCCATTGTGACATTTGACGTCCGGAGCTGCCCGTGATGATCCCGCTAACGCCTGGCATGGTCCTGCCACTCGCCTGCCACAGCGCCGTGCCCCAGCTCCCTCTCGCCGCCTTCTCTCCTCGCCAGGAGCTGTGATTTGGCTATGCATTTGTAACCAAAATGGGCTACACAAAAGGCCGGTGGTTTGGTTCACTGAAACCTGAAAAATGTTTTGAGTTCCTTCAGAGTGACATGAAAAGTGGAAGAAAAGTAGATAAGTAACAACTGTAATAGCAAATGTGCCTTTTGGTGGAGTAAGAAGGTGCAGTAAAAGCTCCAAGAGGCTGGCTTTTGTGGTCATCCTTTGCCAGAAGGTGTGTGTAAGGGAATATCTAAAGTGGGGAGACTGAAAATAGGTAGAGAATATTGAGACCTTCAGCAAGTATCCCTTCTCCTTCAGCCACAGAGCTCAAGTAATGGCAGAGACAATAACTATTTGCATAGCAGTCAAGTAACAATTATACACCATGCACCTATGAATGGGCACAATCATTTGTGAAGCAGTTACTCTCTTAAGTAATTTGTAATTGCCACAATTAAAAATACATTTTTGTTTCTGTGAGTCCCAAAAAAGTTTTTGAATGTTGACTCTATCTATAAACACACTTGAGTTCAGGACACAGCTATCTATTTTAATTTGGCCACCCAAAGTTTAGTATACACATGTGTACTGGAATGAAAAAGTTTGCAAATGTTGTTAGAAAAAAAATAATCTCTTTCAAAAAATACTCTGACATAGAATCTTAAAAATAAAGGCTAGGTTTTACCCAGAAACTACTTTTTTTCTTTTTGAAATTTTAAAATGTAAATCTACAGCCTTAAAAACAATAGGAGTTATGGCTTGAAGATAAATTTATAAGCAAAAAAAAAGCTGCAAGGATTCCAATGACCAGAATCTGAAATTCATGTCCAGGGTGTAACTCTGACTATTTCTCCACAAATCTTTGTTCTAATCTCAGTTCACCAAAAACATTTACAACAGGAACACTCACTTTGATTATTTAGATCTAAATACATTTTCAGTGCCTGGAAAGAGATTACATTTCACCATCATTGTTCAAGAAAGAAATCATGCTAATGCCAGAGGGAATTTTGCTTAGAGGAGATTTGGCCATAATGTCCAATTCAGATATTTGAAGCACATTTATTTTGAAGCCTTATAGACGTTATTTAATTTTGCTTATTTGGCAAACCATTTAGGCTGCAGCTTGACTTTTAAACAGATGCTTCAGGTCCATTGATTCCCAGGGCACTGAAGCGAAGGGAGCTTGGCCTGCCATGCACTGTTATGTCAGATGCCGAGAGCCTTTCCTCCGGGTGGCCGGGATACAGAGAAGTTAGATGCAAAATGCCATCAAGCGACTTAAAAGGGATGGGCTCCAGGTGTGCTGGAGTCAGCGGAGCACTCACCCCCAGTTTCACTTGCTTAACTGATAGAGCTATCTCCAGTGACAGCCAGAAGCCAGACATAATTTTCAAGACTTAATGTGTTTCCGTCTTATCTTGGTGATCAGTAGCTGGCTACAGGCCACAGACAAAGAAAGAATCGCTGGGGAATAGACAAGATGACCCTGTTTACTTTCTCAGTGGACTACAAATAGTTGGCATGTACTTGCTGTTTACTTGTAGCCCAAACAGCTGTTCCCCTGTCTCCTTATGAAACAGTCTTGAGTCTACTTGTACTCCCTTTTGTTCACAGAGGTTTGGAAACAATTCGGTGCACTCTCTCTTCAACCTCACTTTTTATTGCATTTGGAGCTGCTTGTGATGGACAATGCATGAGACGGGGCTCAGTTGTCATAGAATTTTGATTGAGGGAAAACCAGGATCAGCCCAGTGGCCAAAAGACTGCAAAACCTGCTTAAGCCTAAAAGAAACAGGAGCTTTTTTGCAGAGCAAGGATTGTGCCTGAAATATGTGAAACTCCATCTGTCAAATGGTCCTTCTTCCACAAAATTAAATCAAAGCAAAACTAAATTGAAACCCGGTAAAACTGACTAAAAACTAAAAAGAAAAATAGGCAGTATTAGCCAAACAAGCAAACCAATACCAACCAAAGAAAAAAAAAGCCCTAGAAGTTTAATTTTTCACCTGGAGGGAAATAGAGAAGAGTGACTATTACTACTGGCTCTCTGTAGAAGGTGCTCATCTGGTCCATGATCAATAGCGTAAACTCCTAAATTCAGACAGACTGTATTTTACTCCCACCTGAAAGCCATTATTTGGAATTTGCTTACCCCTGGAGCAAAACAACACTATTGAGCCTGCCGCACTGCTTATGATTGAAGAGCAAAATCCCACTTTCTTAATGATAATCGTGCCAGCACTTCTCTCCTCCTTTCAGCTGCCTTGAGAGCAAACTGCTTCACGCAGCATTTAACCAACACAACGTTCACCATAAGGTCGGCACACGGAATGAGGCCTGAATGCAGTTTCAGGAGCATGCCGCTAGTAAGTCAGCACAGGAATTCAGTTCTTCCCCTAAAACCATTTTAAGTGACTTGTCCTTCTTTGCAGTGACCAAAATATTGCTGGGCTAGATACCTGAAGGTTCAGTGAGTCAATAAATATCGCGATGGCAAAGCTCAGGGTTGTATGCCTGTGTTAGCTGCTAGCTGATCAGCAACTCATCTAATCTTACTATGCCCTTTTTCCATCCTTGACTTAGTTAGGAAAGGCTACCTACCCCATTTTTGTATAGTATTCAGCACCCTTGTGCCTTTAGCTGATACTGTTGGAGTCTGTGTGGGTATTTACGTGCCTCTTGCAGCACTTGAATGCTTCATATTGGAATGCATTTAACTTCCAGCATCCCCCCCCCCCCCCCGTTGAGAAGCGGGACAGCCTGTATGTGGAGGAGTACGATGTGGTGGGGTTAAACTTCAACAAGAAGCTTGTGGCACAGTCAAAAACTAAGTTTGGGTCCCCAAAATCATTGACTTTCCTTTACGATTAAAACAAACTCTCCTCTCAGCTAATCAATTAAGAGTAAGTACAGAGCTCGGCATGCCAGGGCAGTAAGCCTTTATCTGTTTGCATTCCAGATTTATAAGGAAATACAGTATTTCCGTTCTTTAAAAATTAGAGCAATGCTAAAGCCATTGCGATGAATAAATTCACAAGGCTTTTGCAAAATCATCTATGAATCTTCTACTGTTTTACAGATGCCATTTGTGCATAATTGTTTTTTAATAAAGCAAAGGAAACATTGTGAAATAAATCCTGCCTCTCAGATCAAGGATGTTGGTCCAGCAAAGCTGCCATCAGAGTGATGACCACTCTCCCCAGCCTCCTTTTGCGACTCAGGGTGCACAGTAGCAGCTTTGATCCTTGTCTGAGCGCCTTGCATCTCTGCAATTAGGCTTCAGATAAAAATGACTCCAGCCAAATATTGCAGCAAATGTTTAGATGAAAACCAAAAATCCCTACATCTGCTAGTTTGCTCTGGAACCACTATTTTCTTTGAAGAAAAAATTCAGTCGCATTTCTTACTGGGATCTGATGGGTGGCTCCTGGTTAATCTCTGTCTGTCTCCCTGGTAACAGTCAAAGGAGACGACCCAGAGGTGGGCAGGGAGCGAGCCTCCCACGCTGTTCCTGTTATCAGTGTCCATCAGCAGGTGACTGTTTCTCATATCCAGGAACAATAAATACAGCCCGTGGCTAAGGGATCAACCACGCAGCTTTCTTCAGAAGTCTCAAAGAGCATTAGCTGCCCTCCAGACTCTGAGACAGAAGTTTCTCTAAACCCTCAGGTCTTGTATTTTATGCTGTCTGTTTGAAATGTACGCAGACACTTCAATTCTTGTGATAGTTTGCTAAGCTAATAAATTTTTTTTATTTTACACAGTCTTTATTCAAGCAACCTCTACAAACTATTAGAAATACTGCGCCCCTGTCAGCTTTTGTGTAATTTGAATGTTTAGCTGGTGTGGCAACAGTAAATCACAGTTTACCGTGTTCCCACAAGCAAGCTGTGTGTATATTTGCCTGACCTTTTTTTTTTTTCCACGCCATGTCAATAAGCAGCTGAGCATCTGGAGAAAAAATAAAAAGGAGAATCTATGGCACAGCAGCACGGGCGCTGCAGCTCACGCTTCTGCCGAGGAGCCAACCTCTGACAGACCTGGAGCACTCTCCAAGCAATGGCAATCTACCTCACGTGGTCATTTTTAATAACTGTTCTGCAAGACTCCTGCTAAAAATGGTAAATTATAATGACTTGCTGTCAAACCCTGTTTCAAGGTAGCATCTGCTCATGAAGAACTTCAAAATAATTAAGCCTAAACAGAAGCGCAGCCAAAGTCATTCCCTTGCTTAAAAGCAGCTTGTGAGTGTAGCGAAAAGAAGTGTCAAACTGGCACAGGGTAAGGAATTTGACCCAGGTAATATCTGGAACCCAGTGACTGTCAGAAGGGAGAGGGATCAGAAGCTCCCATAAATGAAGCTCTTTCCTGACAGAAGGAAGCTAGCAGAAATGGCTGAATTACAGATCATGCTCTGGCTTCAGATACAGCCTTAAACCCAATGCAGTCATAGGTGACAAGCAAAGGCATTTGGGCACATTTTGTTCTTGGAGCCGGTGATGATCCTTCAGCCCTCAAGTGACCTTCCTCATTCCTGACAAACACATAAAGCTTTGCTGTTCCCTGGGTGAATGGCTGCTCCACTCAAAACAGCAAGAAAACAAGAAGAAACAGAAGAAAAGCAGATGGCTTGCCATTCTTCTGATGGCAAATCTGTGGTGTGTCCCCCACACCCTTGAATCCCCTCGGCTTCCCGCCGAAGGGCCAGGTGTGGCCAAGCAGTGGAACACAGCTCCTTCCCGACTCCAGTGTGGTCAGGCCCTTAGCCTCCAAGGATGCCAACATGTTCACATGGAGAAAAATTGTTTTCTTCAGGATTACAAAACGATGACCCACCGAAAGTCAGCTTGACAAAAGCAAAGCATCACAAGATAGCTGGCCTCCTTTGAGACGTATCTGAGGCTAAAAGAAACCTCAAGGCACAGCTCTGAGGTCACTCATAAATGACCTACCCCCTGTGAAGCCCCAGTAGGAAACAGTGACTCAGAGATACACAATTATTTATTTCAAGACAGTTCCTATGGAGACTAAGTTTGTCAGGAGAGGTATTAGCTCTTATTAGAGCATTCTCGTCCCACGCACTCTTGTTATGCCTGTCCCTGTTGTGTCCATCAGCAGTGGCCCAGAGGGAGCTCCCAAAACCAGACCTGCTGTACCACAACCCAGCACACCTGGTCTCGGGCACAGCTGGAGCTCGGCCCAGCACAGGGTGGTTTGCCAGGCACTCGATGGTGGGAAGGGGCAGAGTGAGCCCCTTCAGCAGCACCACCGGGACGTTGTTCTTGCAGAGCAGCACCGGCACAGCTAGTGACTCAGTGACCCCTCATTATCTGGAGTAACAGAGTTGGCTCAGGAGTTAGGATCAACCCAGTTTTCTTGTGGGTTGTGAGACAGTCCCAGAGAAAAACATCTAATTAATTGAGAGACCAAATATTCTTAATATATATTTTATATCACTCAGAAATGTGCATGTAATACCATGCTTCACATGCAACAGAAGAGCTTCCTTCACCAGAGATCTTGCCACCTACTTTCAGATAACAACCAGATGAGAAAAATACTATGGAAGAATACCACTGGGGCCAGAGAGGAATTTGATTAATTTCATAAAATTATGGGGTGACTTGGTAAAGACATCAGCATTGTGTTTGGATGCAGACGCTTGCTGGGTGAGGGGGACACTCATAAATGGAGCCCAGTTTCACTCCAGCTGCTGAGGGCTGAAGTGGCACTCAGGTGGGAGCTATCAGCACATCTGCAAGATCTCTGGAGCCTGTGTGAGCCAAGCTCTGCACTCTGGGCAGCTGTGCCCAGGAGGTGAGGATCAGGGCTTTGCTCCAAGCCTGCCTGAGAGCCAGAAGATCCCAAGGAGCCGCTTGCACAGTTGGCTTCATGTGTGAGTCTGCCCTCTCCCTGTGCTGAGAAGCTTCCTGCTATCAAAATGGAAGCAAGAGCAGCTATCGGAAAGCGTGCTCCCCAGGGATACCTGCAGAGATTTAGCAAGAACATGACTTTTACTGTGTTTTAGTAAGGCTCTTCACCCTCTTATGGAAGACACAGAGCACCTGGCAAAGGGATGGTACCATCAGGCCGAAATCAGCCTGGTTTGGTATTCAGTGCCTCTGCTTTGAAGTGTGGTAACAGATACAGAGAAACCACATTTATTGGGAAAAAACACACAGCTGGCAACAAAACATGAAAAGAAAAACTGACAATTCTTTTAAATATGTCTTTGGTTCCTGGAACCTTGCATGCTGTCATTTTTTTCTGACTTATTTAAACAGATATTGTAATTTTCCCAGTAGCTTAGAGTAAAGAAGACAGCTAAGGAGGAATCAGTGGTGGTTTGCCATTGATTTCAAAGATGCTAGGATTAATAATCTAGTATTTAGGTATAAACATGTAAATGATACATAGCTCATCATCTGAATGCGCTGCATCTAGGTATAAGCACAAAAAGCTGCTGTTTCTGAAAAAATATATTTCAATCATCAGTAATACTAGCTCATACACTATTACAAACATATTCATTTTAGCCTCATAATCAAGCCAGATATTTTACAGTAGATCCACCTAGGTATTATTAATATCTAAACATTTCTGCTAATAAATCATGAAATGGAAATAAAAATTAACACCCGTAAGTAATTTGAAAAATGGAATTTCATGGAATTAAAAATTTCTACAAAATGTTTTGTTTTGATCTTCAACGCTTTTAACTAATAATCTCACTTTTCTATTCATAACAGATAAGCTACACATTACTCAGACACCCTGTCACCTTAACTAATTCCCCAACTTCTCTATAGTGAAGACCTGTTTATCAGTACTATGCTAAGAACAATAATGAAGTACTCAGTCAGTAATTCTGTTAACTTTTAACTTAAGAATTTTAATACTATTTTTTGTGCTACAGAAGCACATATCTGCTACCTTTTGCTTTCATACAGTTTCATGTAATTATGATTTACTAATAAATAGGTGAAATGCTGCATTATTTGAGCAATTTTAAGTGTACCCAGGTTCATTTGTAGTAATAAAAATTTTTCTCTGTAAGTGTAACTGCCTTGTCACTTTGAATAAATACTGATAGCCACAATAGTCCTACAATATTAAATCCACCACTGAACTCGAATAAATGAAAGATGTGAGTTCTGTAGCCATCTGATGGGCACATACTCCAGTCAGTAAAACAATTCCATATTTTCAGGTGTCTATTAAAATTAATAGAGGTTAAGACCTTTAGCATCCCACAGGACAGGGATCCAAATTTCCAGACAGAATACTTGGTTAATAGCAGGAGGCTGTCTCTTTTATAGCGCTTGATCAACTAAAGAAAGTACTTCTTCTACATTGTAAAACAGTGGAAGAGACACGAGCAATTAGCACAAGCAAAACATTTTCACTTGATAAGTCAATCTGGGCTGGTTTTTTCTGCCCTGTCAGCAGTGTCTGAAAACAAAGGAGACACAGCAGCCCCAGGAGACAGCTTGTCTGCCCAACCATTTTTCTGGGGGATCTCTTAATTTGTTTTAGAAAGCACATAGCAAACCGTCTTAGGTGTCAAAATTTAATATGCCACATAGCACGCTGCAGCAACTGACACCGTGGGACATGTGAAAAGCTATACCAAATCAGTGTCTTTATGGAACATACTTCTATACTTCGCCTCCACCTCCCCGGTTATCACAACAATCCCTTAAATAGGCAATAAGACCTGGTCTTGTCTGGAGTGATTTGATAAGCAGGTGATAACCAATGGTTTATTAAGCTCTTGGGTTATATAAGCCACAAGGTTTTCAGCGTGCCCCTGCACTTGGGGGTTTGACAGCTCCGTGCTCAGCAGCCCAGGAGTCACTGGAAGATGTTCTTAACTGCAAGAATACTTGGTTTTGCTCTAAGTGGTTTCCTAAGAGTGGCAACAGCCTTTGACATTGGATTATCCACGAAATGTGTGGTGATACCCAAGGAGATGGACATGTGCCACAAGATCGGGTACTCT
The DNA here is from genome assembly GCA_002844005.1 of Limosa lapponica baueri. Classification (NCBI taxonomy): domain Eukaryota; kingdom Metazoa; phylum Chordata; class Aves; order Charadriiformes; family Scolopacidae; genus Limosa; species Limosa lapponica. Next base: position 699,177 of record KZ505658.1, read on the forward strand.
GAAATGAGGCTTCCCAACCTGATGGGACACACGAGCATGGCAGAAGTTATCCTAAAATCCACCACCTGGCAGCACCTTGCGCATACAGACTGTCACCCTCACGTGAGGACATTCCTGTGCTCCCTGTTTGCACCCATCTGTTTAGATACGTAAGTACCACAGCACAGTACAAAACTCCAGCCTTTATTTGCCAGAACGTGGATCAAATGAAATGCATGTTTATTGTAATCTAAAGGCAATGTCCACTTTTTCTGAAATAATTCTGTTAACTTCTCCGTACTCATTGGAAAGAAAAGTACTGAAAATATTTTCCACTTAAACTTTCATTTGACTTGGAAAAATGAATGCTGTTGTCAAAGGATATACGGTTTTATTTTGTCACAGTTGACATTTTATTTTTGTTAATTTAGGGCTGAAGCACCTATTGTGAATAGAATCAGGCTCATGCTGAAGCTCTTCTCAGGTTGTCACAAAAGCATTTTAAAAACTGTGACTTAATCTTGGAAGCACAGTCCAGTCCATACCCAGACCACTTGCACAGTTTGCACGGTGGCCGCTTCTAAAATTATATTGAAGGATGTTAAATATCAGTGGAGACGATGTACTTTGCACAGAAATCACTGTTGCAATAGTTGCTGTTATCGCCGAGTGAGTTTAACTGATTCAGCCTGGTATTTCCCGCGGCGGCAGGTTTATCCATCCTTGTAGGAGCATGTGTGTTGCCGTCCGTGACAGCTGTGCCCCCGTGCTGGCCTGCCATGGACACCCCTGGCCGGACAGCCTGGACTGCGATCGATTCCCTGCCGATGAGGACATGTGCCTGGCATCTCTTACCAAGGAGCATAAACATCTGCACAAAGGTAGCTGGAAGATGGCAGAGGGGAGGGTGGCCGTAGTCTGTGTCCCTGGGAATCAAGGAGATAGAAGGGACACCGTTCCCAGCCAGTCTGTGTCCCTGGCTGTATTTGAGGCTGACAATTGAGCTTGTCAGGCTGAACAAGGACTGAATGAGCACAGAAAATGAAACTCCTTTTCATTCAAGGCCATCTTTTCATCCCTGGCCATGTTTTTTACATTATCCCTGACCTTAGAGGTGTATTTCCTCTGTCATCCCTGTGGTTAAGCAGTGGGCTCTCAGCTTTGACAGCAGAAAACTAACACAAAAGATTCTAAAAGATAACAATGAAACTTTGTCATTCCTTACCAGTCCTACCAAAGCCTGCCTGCCAGGCCTGCCCAGCAGTGGAGGAATTCTTTACGCACAAAAGAGTTCTTGAAGTTTTCTGTGACAATGATTTTGGTAAGTCCTTGCTAATATGGCGGCTATTAAAGAGACTAACAGATCTCCTTCTAAAATGCTTTAAAACTGGGATTAAAATAACTGACAGTTTCTGCTGGGATTGCAAAATCTTAATCCTAAGAGTTTGGCTGCTGACAATTTTTTGTTGTTTATCAGAATATGTTCTTTCTAATCCAAATGTAAGTAGGATTTATTTTGCATAAAAGATTTATTAATTATTTATTTTACAATCAAATAGCTCTTCTGTTCTTGTCTAGTTAACTACATTGTAGTAAAACATGCTTTATGGAAAATACTTCTGGCAAAAGCAGCCAAATAAGCAGGTTTGCCTTTTATTCATGGTTAAACACAAGTAAAGCTTTGATTGTTTCACCAGTGAACGGTGTGTCCTTGTTCTTGTGTTTGCGAGTTGTTCATAATAGATAGCTTACTGAAAAGGAAACTCAGAACATCGTATCAGTAAAATGAATTCTTACCTCATGTTGTCTTACCGGAGTGACAGGAGATACGTTTGAGTTTGCCCTAGAAACTTCCTACAAAACCCTTTGAAGTCAGTGCAAAGACTCTCAGCTACTTCGGCTGGCTTTAGCTCAGAGAAATTTCATGCTAAAAAGTGTTGGTGGAGTCACGTGGGGCAGGTAGATGCCTGTAATGAAAAAGTAGTATCTAAAAGGGTGGTATCAGCAAGCGTTACTAGCTATTGTTGCTGAGGGGTTCATAACATGGACAAAGTGAGTTTCTGGAGAATTGCTTGGGCAGGACGGGCAGCCTCGTGATACAAGAACAACGCCACCCGCTTACAATATCTAATTATCCACAAAGTCTAACATACATGGTGGTGGTAAAAATACATTATTAGCCTTTGTGAAAAAATTCCATTAAACAAATTCTCTACCTCATGACCTTTATTTTTCAAAAATATTTCAGAATGTATGCTGCTGCTGGAGAAGGCCTTGCCGTACTCTAGCAGCATAATTTATGACAGTATTTTTAAGGAATTGTCCTGCTTTCATTGTTAGTGTTTGTTTCTGCATTTGAGTAAACAGAGTGACTTAGATATTTCCTTTTTTTTTCTTTAGCAGTGAAAGTAAAGCTGTCCAAGAAGAGAACAGTATTTGGTGACCAAGAGTATAACATTGAATGCCAAGTGGAATTCATTACGCAGGGCTCACTCTTGCCTTATGAAACTCAGAGTATGATACAACAGTGGCTGCTTATCAATGAAAACTGCACACAGAGGATGACCCCCACCCATCGTCCCATGGTGTATCTTCTTGTAGGAAATATTGAAGAGGGCGCCATTTTAGTAAACCAGGTTTATCGTTGGCAGAGGAGGGACTCCCAGCTGACTTTGGCCACGCAGAAGTGGAGATACCATAAATGCTTGTAAATAGTTATCATATTATTTGTAAAAAAGATTGTTATACTTCTCATGCTAAACCTATATTGTAAATAGGAATGTACTATAAGTGGAATGTAAAGCCTTAGTTTCCTTTTAAATTGTATTATAGGTTGAACTTAAACCCCAGTGTTACCAGGCCTCCTTTCCATAGCGTTCCAGCTATCCACATCAAGTTTGAACTTGGCCGAGCATACATAAATGTTTCTTTGAGTTTTTGCAAATATATTTTGTAATATGTTCAAAAACTGGCATAAAACAGTTTTAATCCAGCTGACTACCTTTAATGTATTTTGCTATACTGCCCACTCTGCCATTTTTTCCAATTACCTAAACTTTCCCTTGCTTAACATTTCATTAATCCACTGCATTGTCTCCCATTAGCGTATTTTAAAAGAAGGCAGCCCTCTGCTGGTCACTTTTGCTGGAATGAAAGTGGAACAAAGGGGAAGAAGTAACTGTAAGCATGATACGGTTGGCCTCAGCAACAAGATTTGGTTGCTGGGACATCATTTTACAAGGACAGAGCTGACAGTGTCTCAGTGTTATCACCTGAGAGCAAAGGCTAAATGCAGTTTTTGAAACCTTTTATTCTTGCGTGACCATCTTGAAGGTAACACATTTCAACTGGAATCTAAATTGGGCCTCCCCCCATGGAAAGGTCCCTTCTCATTTTCAGACACATTAAAAAAGCCAATGCAGAATCTTTACCAGTTGTCTAAGTGGATTGCAGGGAACTAATGGAGCAATAATATTCAAGAAATGCAAAATATTACAGTAGCCACATGATTAGCAATCTGATTGTCAGTGCAACACACTGACATTAAAGACCACCCGATGATGGACAGAACTTGATTTAATTTTAGTTTTACAAATATGTATAATAGACCCAAGAGCAGGTAATCGATAATACAAGCTATTTCAGTAATACAGTGTCTATTATGATCATATTTTCTTGAAACAAATATGGGAAAAGTTTATGGTCAGTAGCTTTCTAAAAGTCCCATCTGTAATGATCTGGGTTCCTGCTAAGTCCCCCATAAGTGCAGGTTTGAATGCATGCTCCTGATGACGCCTGCTCCCTAACTTTCTACCATGAACTGGAAAACTAGTAGAAACTGAGGGAAAAGAAAGCTGAAACAACCTATATTCAGTTTATGTTGCATAATGAAGTCACTGCTTAGAAAAAAGTAGGTTGTTCAAAAGCTCATTTCATTTGATCCTGCTGAGTTTGTGCTGGTCCCTGCAGGAAAAACTGGTAAATATTTAAAGAAGCCTGTCATGGCTCTACACACGCCCACAGCTCCAGGAGGGCTCTGTGGGAGGCTGCCCAGGGTGATGGGCAGCCCACTGGCCACTGACCCACTCAGGACCCACAGGAGAAGCACCAGCCCTGAGGCTTGCCGTGAAGGGTCAAGCTGGCTGCTGGTTCCTGCGTTACTCTTCAAAAATGAAGGAGTAATCATTTTAGTTCAAGTTCTTATTTAATTTCTCTTTACGTTAGAGGATACAGCCTGGAGAAGAGAAGGCTCCGAGGAGACCGTATAGTGCCTTCCAGTAGCTGAATGGGGCCTACAGGAGAGATGGGGAGAGACTCTCTGAACAGGGAGTGTCTGATAGGACGAAGGGTAACGGTTTTAAACTGAAAGAAGGGAGTTTTAGATTAGGTATCAGGAAGAAATTCTTTACTGTGAGGGGTGTGAGACAGTGGAACAGGTTGCCCAGGGAAGCTGTGGATGCCCCATCCCTGGAAGTGTTCAAGACCAGGCTGGATGGGGCTTTGAGCAACCTGGTCTAGTGGGAGGTGTCCCTGGCCATGGCAGGGGGGTTGGAACCGGATGATCTTTAAGGTCCCTTCCAACCAAACCATTCCATGATTCTATGATACCATACAGTCCAGGGATGTGGAGCTTTTTTGCTCTTGGATTTGTTACATACTAAAAACTTCACAATACCAGTGGCTGAACCATCCTTGAAAACAGAATTCAAACCGCCCGGCCTACTTCAGAGCGCCCTGGCAAAGTACAAGTTTTCCTTTGCATGTACTTTCAGGCCTCCCGTTACACACCAGTGACACGTACCGCGCCACCAGCGCCGGCGACAATGGCATTTAAACCCCGCTCTCCTGCCGGGCCACCAGCCGCGCTCAGGGCCGCCCGCCGGGCGGGGACTTCGCTGGGCC